>JBBJLS010090118.1:0-22366 GCA_037577275.1 Bryconaethiops microstoma
TAGATAGATAGATAGATAGATAGATAGATAGATAGATAGATAGATAGATAGATAGATAGATAGATAGATAGATGTATGGAAGGAAGATATATGGGAGGATAGATAGATAGATAGATAGAAAGGTAGATAGATAGATAGATAGATAGATAGATAGATAGATAGATAGATAGATAGATAGATAGATAGACAGACAGATAGAGTGATAGATAGACAGATAGATTTGTCCTCTGCATTATGCACTTCTAATGTTAGCATATGCTCATACATTTGTTCTAGTTATGCACTGTTATAACTGAGTTTCAATTTTGAAATACATAAAAGATGCACACAGGTCAGTGCATAATAATAAAGACAAGTAAAAAAAATAGGTCAATTAAGGGCAAGGTTAGTGTAGTATCCTTTACAAAAAATTGAATAGATTCCTAACACTTAAGGATGTTGAGTTAGATGTTATAAAAAGGTGGGAATTGTAGAATATTTTTCATTGCTGTGATGAATGTTGTAGACAACATTACCAATCAGTTCAGTTATATCTGTTAGACTTCTCACGCTACATCATCTGGCTACTGTAACTTGTCCCTTTTTCTGACAATGAACAAAATGTGGTTGAAAGCTGCAATGTTAAGAAAATTGAAAAATTCTGAGCATTGTCACTATTGTTCCATCGTGTTCATACTAAATCACATCAACCAGAGCACTGGTAAAAAAATGTGACACCATATACCATACATCCCCCTGCCTAAGATTACCAAAACCTCTTCTTAATATTTGAATTTTTTATCTGTTTTCTTTAAATTATAAAGGACCAACAAAAGCACCATTTTTGGAACTCACAACCCTGGACTGCTGTTTGTAAGGCTGAGTATGACCTGCACAATGGGACCAACAAAAGATTGCCTTCTTTCCCAAAATCAGAAGGTTCTAGACAGTAATTAAAATATTTTATATATATTTGAAAAGATACCTTGCAATGAAAACAGTTCCATGCACACGTTAAAACAAGTTTCAATCCCATTGTATACTTTGTCCAAATGTATTTGAAACACCAGAATAGTGGGCTGTGGGCATTTATACTTGTTTTGTCTAGACTATATTGCAACATGATTCTGTAATAGTTGGATTCCTATTCTCTTCTTACCTAAATAGATCTGTGTGATAACTTCATGTGATTGTGGTCTGAAGTAAATGGAAAGCTATGAATGTGATTAAAAAAATTACTGCTTAAATGACCAGTTTCCATAGAAATGATCAGATACGTATAGATGTTCAAAAAATAGTAGTTATCACGATTGTGTAATTCTATATTTAAATCTTTTTTGTAAGCATACTTTGGACATGTGACCATGTATTTAGTGTTTGACATATTTGATTTACTCTTGAAATCACAAACACAGTATGTTTAGATTTTAGATATTCATGCCACTGCTGTTTTTTGTACTTTGAAATAATAAATCCACATATATCAAATACTATCATCAAGTAAAGATAGCCTTTTTTCAACATTATAGAAAAGACGAAATGGTAAATGCTGCTATTTGATATGCCACCCAACTGACATGGCTTCATTACATTGTCAAACCCGCATATTCTATCACAACACCATCTATTACATCTTCTGAGAGCCTTGTCCGATGCTTCTAACAGCTCATACAGCCCAAGTTCTAGAGGTAAAGCTGTAGCATCAGTTGTATGAAGCAGAGGATGCCTGCAGTGAGGCATCCTCTGGTATGATGGTGCAACGCTATAAGCTAAGACGAGAGAAAAATAGATAGCTCATGGATACAAACCAAGCACAACGTTCGCTAAAAGTGTGAGGACACTTAATTCAGTGTGATTCATGATTTCATCCACCACGATTACGGAGTCTGGGGGGGTTTGGGAGAAGGGCAGGAGCCTTGACTCTCAAAACTGGATGCTCGTCCTGGCCACTGTAGAGAGAAAGTGGAGATAACAGTTCAGGGCCTGATAAGTTTTATGAAAACAGGAATGATGCTGTGTGGAAATGTCTTTAGGCATAGCTGCTGAACCAGAAAGGGACATTCAAAAGTAATGGAACTCATGGAACCCAAGCTGACCCGCTAGATCTATTTTAAGGATGACCTGACCTAATCTTTGGAAAAATGGATCTTGAAGGATTGCCAAATAAAGTGCAATTATAATATCAAGAGGGCAATTTTGCAGTCTGAGGGCAAAGGAGTCAACAACCTCACACCTCAACCCCCTTGTACTGACTCAAGGTCTTTTAATTTGCTTGTAATTTGCTTGTCATTTTTCTGGTGTGTAATGTCAGTCAGCACATTTGTTTAATTGGAATTAGTGCCAGAGGTGCATTTTTGATAGATGTACCAAAATATCCTTTTGGAAGCAACCTTAAGCTTAACCTGGACCTAGGTTTAAATAGAAAAAAGTCAAAAACTTATATTCTACACAACAAAATTATTGTAACTGTCATTCTCATGCTGTCACATAATTATTTCTAAAGTCAGAAAAAAACAAGACGCCAATCCTGAAGCTTCAAAGTTACAGAATATATGTTATATGATGCATGTTTTTATGAGATCAGTAAGTTATATAATGCATCTCGTCACAGGTTGATTAACAATAAAGGTGCCAAAAGGGTCCTTTGTAACAGTGACTTAAAGGGAGCATCCCTGGTTCCTTATAGAACCTTTTGATCCATGTTTTCTTAGAAAAATACCAATCCATGTTTTCTTAGAATAATAGTGGTTTGTACATATACACATACATATCTTCATACATATATTTAGGTTAATAGTATAAACATATTCAAATAATACTTATATACATTTGTTAACACTTATCTTTATATTTATAAATATAAATCCATATTACATATTCATACTGTAGATTGTTCATTGTGTCGTTTACATATTGTTGTGTTTTATACTGTTGTGCTTGAGAGACACCATCAACGGAATCAAATTCCTTGTATGTGTTCGCTCACATACTAGGCCAAGATGGATGAGACAATTTTATTGCCTTTTCCTCTGTTTTTAATTGTATTCAGCCACATATTCTTGTACACAGGCTTTTATCCCATTTTAATATGGATTAGTGTGCAGTGTGTTGGCTTACTGATTTTTTTTAACAAACAGATCACAGAGGGTCAGAGTTAATGGAACACTGTGCAGTAAATGCTCATCTTACACTGGATCCCCCCAGGCTGTGTTCTATTGCCACTTTTATTCGTTTTATATACAAGTGAAGTGTCAGAGCAACCGTGCATCAAGGTTTATTCTCAAGTGTGCTGATGACTTTAATCATGAGTCTCCTGCAGGGTGTGAAGCAACACAGTGGCCTAAACATGCCTCCAAACTTGGCTAAGATTAAGGAAATAGTTACTGGTTTTCAAATGAGGCATTTTCTCTCTGCTGCTTCATCCTGTGAGATTTAGTGTGAGCCGCAGCACACAGCAATAGAAGTACTTGGACCCTGTTCTGGATATGAAGTTTAATTTTGATGCAAATATATATCCTGCATGTAAAAAAGTAAATCAGCCGTTGTTTTTAAGTTTTAATGCGGATGCAACACTTTCAACAAGTTTTATTCTTCTTGTATTGAGCCTGTCCTTTCTTTTCTATGATATGCTGGTGTGGCAGCTTTAGTCTTAACAACACAAACTAAAAAAGTGTCGAGATGTACTGTAAGATTACTGGCTAAGGAAAATCATCTCACCATAAACCGAATCTCAAGAGAAAGTGGGTCATACAGCAAAACAACGACCCTGACCAAATAAGTTGTCATACTAAAGAATGGCTGAAAAAGTATCATATTTTGCAAAGTCCAAGTCCAAGTCCTGACTTTAACCCAATAGAAATGTTGTTGAAGGACCTGAAGCAAACAGTTCATGTGCAGGCCAGAGGACTCTCAACCCCCTCTGGGCAGAATATTACACTTAGACTGTTTGAGACAGAAAAAATACACATTTTCAACATTTAGTGCTGCTTTTGTCACCAGTTTATTTCATCTGAATAATTAGATGTGTGCATAATTAAGTCCTGTAATTAAGAGGTTTTTTTTTTTTTGCTGTGATTTTGTAGAATTGCAGAAACTGGCAGCTGATATTTTTGGCATGGAGGATGCTTTGTTCGTCATCTCAGGGACCATGAGCAATCTGATTGCCGGTAAGATGGATGGATAGTGAAGGGTCCCCAGAGGTTAAGTTAAAATTAGTTTCCATTCTTTATAGAGAAAGAGAAAATGGACAGAAGTAATATGTTCTTCACAGCAGCCCTCAGATGGTAAGAGAGACACAGGCGTTCTTTGTAAGCTCTTGTGTGCGTGTATGGCAGGGCGACTCTATAACACCTTCTCCTGGAAAACTAATTCTTGAAACTTTAAATCTGCCCTAGAAGCATGAACTAAACTTGTAGTCCTAAAATCATTTTCTAACACATGTTAAGGTTGAAATCAGAAGTGCGTAGAGTGGCTTAAACACATTTACCACATTTTTATATTCAAACACTACTGCAAAGTACAAAGTAACTGATTAGTCCATTCAGCTAATATCAGCATAGGAGCTGTTTGTTATGCCCTATTTAATTCTTTTTATCATGCACCCTTCATTTAAAATAAAATACAAAACCTCAAAGGTGTGACCAGTCACAAATCAGTAAACATGCTACGTAATGTAGTGCAAGGTACAAAAAGTAAAATGTAACTGAAATGTTAATGATTAAATAGCACATTCCATTTATCACATTGTACAGTATGAGTCCATCAAAAGTTTGTACTGTAGTACCAGCAACTGCTTAGCACTCTCCTCTGATCATGTAGTGCTTGTCATTGTAGTCCTTCCTGTTGTGCTGCAAAATGTAATACACAATTTGCTGATAATATTTTTAGTAACATCTTATGTACTATTTGGAATGAATTTGTATTCAAGTTTCTCAGCTCTTTCCATCTCCCCTTCTAAACCACCCCCCGCCCCCTTCAGTTATGGTGCATTGCCGAGAGAGGGGAGATGAGATGATAGTGGGAGACCTTTCTCATCTGCACATCTATGAGCAGGGAGGGAGCGCACAGGTATGATTTCCTGAGACGAAGAAGTTTAATCTTTTTAAAAATCGACTGTACGGATTTAATTCTAATTTAGTCCAACCAGGCAAACGCACGTCTTCTGATGTGGGCCATATTGTCTTAGTGTCTGATGCTAGCGTGTTGGGCGTTGATGAAAGGCACATGCTCTGATGCATTTCCCTAGCTTGCTGGAGTACACTCCACCACAGTCACGAATCTGGCTGATGGAACGTTTGATCTGGACCAGCTGCACTCAAAGATTCGTCACGGCTACCCTGATGCCCACTACCCCCGCTCTCGTCTGGTGTGTGTGGAAAACACACACAACATCCGGGGTGGACGTGTCCTCCCCCTTTCCTTCCTGCAGGAGGTTAGAGATGTACTGCAAACTTGTGTTATAATAGTCAGAAATAAGCAATAAACATTTAAGCCGAGTTGTGTTCAGGGAGACTTGCCGCTTGTATAGATGTTAATTAGACTAGGTAAGTGAGGTCACCTGTGATGAGTCACACCGAGCATTTTACACTGTAAACTTAAGCTAGAGTGTATGTGAAGTGCATGTAAAAGTGTTCATCTATTTATTTTATGTCTAGTGGTTCTCTGATGGTCCAAACTACAGCACATGTCGTTCCTTCTCCTTGTTAGCTCCGTTCTTTAGCAGATAAGTATGGACTTGCTTTTCATATGGATGGTGCCAGGCTAATGAATGCAGCAGTGGCAATGGGAGTCCATCCCTCTGTCATCGTACAGCACTGCCACTCTGTCAGTGTCTGTTTGTCTAAGGTAGGATCTTGCTGACTGATTCAAATCTGTTATTCGCTTTAATATTCGTCTTCTCTTTGTTCTTTGTACTGTTTCCTTCACTTTTTGAAGGCTTGATATTGCATAACCATATAATTATATTATAACAAGCGTCCAGTGAAAGCTCTCACCCTTGGGTCATAACTTTGATTTGTATGGTTACAGTAACAAGAATGCCAAGCAGTTCCATGTTTTTCATTCAATATTCTTCTAACTTGAAAGCAGACTTCCAATAGCACTAGTACTGCAGCTAAAGGCAAACATCTCAGGATTGCAAGAATTATAATGTGATATTTCTGTAAACTCCTGGATAAATAAGCTCCATTCTGAAACTTGTTTGAAATAAACAAATTGACAATGCTGTTGCTTATTTAGCCCATTTGAACCCATACTAAATAGAGGGTTTCAGTGCAACATCTAACTGCTGCTCTGTTAAGTGCTTAATTTAAACAGTGGGCATTTACCTGCATAATGAAAGCTGTGAAACGTAATGTAACTTGTCTAGGCATTTCTGCTGTCCAAGTAATCAATCCTCTTTGTTGTATACAATATTGAATCTCATCACTGGCAGAAGGCCTGTAATCATGTCCTGCCTTCCAGGATTTTAGATTCCCTGCTTCTCTCTCCAGAAAGAGTAAGCTTTGCATTGCTATTCAGTTCATTGCTCACATGCAGAGTTGCCTGGCTGAAGTACATCCAATCACACTTGCCACTTAATGTAATCCATGTGGATGTCAATGAGGACATTTGCATTTTAATTACAAGACTTGTTTGTATCTTTGAAGAAAAGAGCCCTTTCTTTTGCATAATTTTACTTTTTTCCTGATACTGAAAGACATCAAATGAGAGATAAGGATAAGGATTACTAACAGCTGCATGATAAACTGTCCTTTCATGCAAACACTGTTAAAGATGCAGACGGTCTTATATGTCCATGTTGCATGTCTCATGATCTTGCAGGGTAGTCATTTACATGTCATTGTATGACCAGTTTAGAAAAAACTGAAGGTAATCAGTAAAAAGCATGCTCCAAATGCTTCTGCAGTGGTCAGCTTTTGAAATAGCAGTCTGGTCAAAGTGCATGAGATCTCAATGGAAATACTTGCAACATGCAAATTCAAATTTCTTTATATCTGTCTGTGGTAGGGATTGGGGGCACCAGTGGGCACCATGCTTTGTGGGTCCAAAGACTTCATAAAGGAGGCAGTCCGCGCTCGTAAAGCACTCGGTGGTGGAATGCGCAAGTCAGGCATTTTGGCAGCTGCTGGTATATTGTCCCTCACAGACATGGTGGGTAGACTGGAAGAGGACCACAGGAATGCCAAGAGCTTTGCACAAGGTGATGTATTCCTGTTAAAATCATGACTAAAGATGATTTGATTCTATTGTAGGCAATATTTTTTTTAAATAGCTTTGGCTAATGTATATCTATTCCAATAGCAGTGATATGACACGTAATACGGTGGTCGAATGACAGTCAACTATGACACTAAGACTGTTTGCTGATATCTGACTTAGTCATGTCATATATAAGACTTCTTAGTCTTAAGCATGTATATAAGACCGAGACCGCACATCATGAGTCAACTTTTGGAATTTCAGGCTCTGCTTCAGCTCCAAGCTCTTAGTATCAAAAGGAATGAAAAAAAAAAACATCAGCAGCCATTGAAACTAATGTGGAAGATGGCTTTAATGCGAATGTGTAAATTTTCAACACTTGCAATTTGTTTTGATGCTTTTTAGTCTGTGGAAGTGGAAACTACCCTAGATATACTAAATATATCTGTAATGGTCTTCAATAATGAAAATATCAGTATTTACTGATCCCAATTTTTCACACAAGCTTATAAAACCAGCCCAAACTGTACAGTTGTTTTGAATCACTAGCACCAGACTTAAGTTTGAGTTTTTTCTGACTATACATTGCATATATACATTGATCAGCCATAACATTAACAGCCATAACCACTAACAGGTGTTTATTGTCTTGTTACAATGACATCTGTCAAGCAGTAGAATGTATTATGCAGCACGTGAACAATCAGATTTTTTTAGCTGATGTGTTGTAGTAGATAAAGGGCAACTCTGACAAGGGCCAAATCATGATGGCTAGATGATTGGGTCAGAGTATCTCCAAAATAGCAGGACAAGTGGAGTGTAACCAGTATGAAGTGGTAGGCACCTACCAGAAATGGTCCAAGAATCAGAGACAGGCTCATGGGCACTCCAGGCTCAATGATGTGCTTAGAGAACGAAGGCTAGCCCTTCTGATCCTATTCTAGAGAAGAGCTACTATGGCACAAATTGCGGAAAAAGCTAATACTGGCTATGATACACACAGTGCATCACAGCTTGCTGTGTATGGGTCTGTGTAGTTGTTAACTGGTCAGAGTGCCCATTCTGACTCCTGTCCACCACATCTTGGTGCCAGAGGTCTTGTGAACTCCATGTCTTGAGGGGTCAGAGACGTTTTGTCAAAACAAGGGGGATCCACAATATTACGAAGAAAGTTTTAACTACTTCATATTATTTAGTAACTGCTATGGGGAATTCCCATAGAAATCACTATTAAGTTGCATGTTCGAAAAAAAAAACCAGTTCTTTATAGGGGAAAAAAACCATGAAAGAAAAAATGATTCAGAAATTTGTGTTTCTGATTCAGGTGTCTGATGTAAAGTCTCTGTGTTCTCTTGCAGCTTTGACACAATGCAGTCCTGGACTATATGAGGTGAACTTGGCTGCCATGGAAACGAATATTGTGCGCTTTGGTGTGCGAGACCCTGGTCTGAGCAATTCTAAGTACTGTGAACTGATGGGAACAGTGAACGAAGGGGAGGTGGAGGCTCTGGGGCAGGGTGTGCGTGTCCTGATGTTTCCTCATGTTGGTGGCAAAGTGAGAGCTGTGTGGCATCTGGACATTAGTGAGGAGGACACTCAGCTGGCTATAAAGAAAGCACAATTTGTGGCCCAGCAGTATGGCTGTAAAAGTCTGTAAAAGGCAGATGAAGCCAAAAGAAGAACCTACTAACAATGTAAATCAGGAAAGCTGAACAGTGCCTTTGGGTGGGGGGGTGAACATTTGACACCTTAAACTCAATATAGCACATTTACTTACAGCTATGAATTAGTTTTAGATTTTGATTCAGTTTTTGTAAAAGCAACATTTTATTGGATTATTTCCATGATTCTGATTGTACTTGAACTTTGAGCACTGACTTTTTGAATCAAACTCTACTGTCTGGTTATATGGTTAATGCACATGGACTACTTCATGTAGGTTGCATGCATTTACAATAAACATTTTAAAATTTACAATAAACATGAGGCAGTTTATTAACTGAGCATACAATATACTGCATGTGATGTAATGCAGTACAAATATTCAGAATACAGACATATCTATACATATGAAGTATCTATATATGTAATTCATTTTACATTTTGAAAAGCCAATTTTCAGAATATGGCTACAGATTACTTTTAGAATACCTACTCACCACATGAAAAAATCTTTAAAAGAAAAATAACTATATTCAACACAGTTTTAACACATTCACATTTAGGAGGCTTATGACATGCACAAAACACAAAAGATATAATTTAGGGATGCACAATAACATGAAATCATATCAGATATTTGCCTAAAACAAATTCAGAGTTGAACAGATTGGCCAATATTTCAAATCAATGTTTGTTGATGCATTTATCGCACTCTGGAAGAGACAAATGTTTAGATGACTCTGAAACACCACGATAAGCTTTAATTTTCCAGTTTTACCTGGTTTTTAAGTGTACACAAATAGAATTATACTGAATATATAATTTATAAAATTAACAATTATAAGTTGCCAATTACATTTTTTAAAATCCAGGTAGATGTATTATAAAATCCAGTGTCTGAATTTTTTAAAACTATTTTTTCATCTACCATTCCCATATCAATGCATGGCTCTTATGGGTGTCCCCATATGCATTTCCACAAAATAGTTTTTTTTTTTTTTTATTCATGAGGCAGAAGGCAGTCGTGGACTGAAGCAGGCAAAACTTTGTCAAAAGTTCTCGAATAATATTACATCAATGTAGTATAGAGTATTCAGTATTCAGCAACTGTTACTTTTCCCTATATATTCTGCCCTACTCTGTACATATTACAGTAAAAAAACAGAGGATGTACCAACATGATTCCTATCTGCAATCTGAGAACAGTGACATGAGTTGCTTACCGATAATGGCATGACATAAAATGGCATAAAAAGGCATGTATCTCCAGGAAAATGAAAGGCTGTTCTTGCAGAGTCTCCAAATCTCCAGGTCATTATAGAGGTGGATTGTCATGACGACCAGGATAAGACTGCATTTGCCCTGCTGCATCACAGGAGGAGCCCAAGGCCGCACATTTATCACAGCACATGACCAAGAGACCACTGAGCCAGGGTCTTTTAAAACAGTACATGCATGAAATTTCAGACATAATTTGTCCAAGAACAGTTTTCTATATAATATATGCAGTTTACACATGTTATATATTTAGCTTTATTTCTAATTAGTTTGCTATGCATATGAACCTTGGGTTTGTTTGAGCTTCGAAGATCTGTTCAACAGTTGCTCATGGCAATGCTGTAACTCATGGTTTTCAGTGACATCCAACTTACACTCATGTTAATGATTCAATCTTGGTCTAAAAATAGCACAACTGTATACTAGTTTGCATATTTATAGTAGTGAAGTCATTTAGAAATCTTAAAATGATTTTCCGTTCTTGGCCCAATTCACTCTTATTGTTTTGTAATTCCTCAGACCTTTAACACAGCTGATCTCTTCGTATGCATGCACATGTAAAATACACCCAGATTTGTACTGAAGCTACTGTCCATTGGACTAAATGTTGGTTTGTTGCTCTTGTGTATTTTCTTGCACTCGTTTTCATCCTGTCTGCACTTGTGATCTTGTGGTGTTCTATTCTGTTCTTGTATTGCACCATGGTCCTGGAAATATGTTGTTTTGTTTCACTGTGTACTGTCTACTGTATATGGTTGAAATGACACTAATACATGACTTGACAAATGTGTAGGAGGAATTTACAGACATTGGCAAATCTTCGGTTTAATAGTTCTCTTTCTGCAGTGCAAGGTGTCGGACTACGACAAGAAAGATGTTGCACAGTATTGAGTAGCAAAGAAAGTGTAACCCTTGTTTGCATGTATGACTGTCTGTTGACTCTTGGGCATCCATGTGAAGAATGTTAAATACCTTATTATGTGATACATATCAAAATTATACCGCCTCACTTCACTACAGAAACTGCAAACATGACCTTGCTCACATTGTCCTGCTCATGCTCAAAAATCAGCTCTTCACATCTTCATGTATTCAGTAAAAATCACAGTCATCCAAAGAGAACTGAGAGAATAGTTTACCTGTAGATGGACAACCAACCTGAGAAGATCAAATTCACATGAAACTTGGCATGACTGTAGCTCCACATGGCTGGTACAGAATAAGAGATTTGTGTCCGCATGTAGGTGTAAGTGGTGCACAAGTTGCTTTTGGGCAATAGCTCAACTGCCGTTTTGCCAAAAAATTACAAGATTTGAATAATAAGTTAGCCTCTGGGAGGCTAGTGCACTATGATTCATTTGTGAAGTAGCACCACCAAGTAAATTAAGTAAATTCAGAATTCTGTGAAATTGCATAAAGGGGTGCTGCAACTGACACATTTCGATATTTTGGTATGCTTACATTTGGTCACATCTCCAAAGTTCATCTCCAAAAAAAGGCCAACAAAAGCCAAAATTGAAATTAGATGCCATTTAGACAGCTTTAAACAAATCATCCATAAGATGTCAGTATAACAACTAGAGACGGGCCCGATCCAATATGATATCAGTATCGGGTCCAATATCGCCGTAAGCCCGTCATCGGATATCGGTCGGACAGGCCCGATCTATATACCAGTGCGCAGCTTGCGCTGGACTTTAAACTCGACGCGGTGTAATACGAGATGCATCACCGCTCCTTATTCCACACCATGAACCTGCGGCAACTTCAATTTGAGCGAACAAATAACATTAGCCATTGTATTGAACAAATGTCGCTTGTTTGGAGATACTTTAGTTTGGAAATGGCGAAAAGCAAGACGGCTACTTGCAATGCGTGTAAAGCCAGCATGCCCAGGGGTGGAAGTACGGTTGTGTCGTACAATACAACCAATTTAATCAAGCACCTGCAGAAATTTCACGACCAAGAGTACCAGGAGTTTATGCTAGTAAAAATGGAAAAGACACCAGGCAGCAGACGTTCGGTGACATTTTCCAAAAACGCAACAAATTTACAGCAGACAACCAAAAAGCGAAAGGAATATCAGAGAAGACTCTTAGATTACACTCTGCGCATGTCGTGTCTCCGAATTCACATTATTTAAAATGTATTAGTTTTGCACTTTTTTAATACAGTTGTTGCTGCTAAAATGGACATAATAATCTTCAGCCAAGATTGTTGTGTTTTTGATATTTACAAAATTTTACAGCTGTTGCTGCTACCTTTTTGTGAAGTGTGACATAAATAAATTCCATCGGAATGCCTTTAAATTCAATGTAGTTGTGATAATAGAAATACTGGGACAATGTCCGCTAACACAAGCACTATTGCTTTTTAACAATTACCTCGAAGAGCTTTGGACTGGTGACATACATGTCTTATGTGGGGGTCACAGTTTCCTGGTACTGAGCTAATTGGGCCATCCTGGCAGCAAGCAGCAGGAGAAGACCAGTTATTACTTCCAGGATGAATGAGAGCCAGGCTATGCCCATTGACCAACCAAACGACGTGTGAACCAAAGCCATCTGCTCTGGCCCCATCCTCCTCTCAGTCTCCTCCAGAGCCTGCTGGGAGTAGCTGATGTACAGACTTACACCAGAGAGAGTGAGAAGACCTGAGAATTTACACAAACACACAAAATTCAGCAATATACAATTATCAGCCATAACAAATCCACTAACAGGTGAAGTGAATATCATTAATTATCTCATTTCAATGTCACCTGTCAAAAGTAAACAGGTAAGATGGGCATGTGTAAAGAGTGACTTTGACAAAGGCCCACTTGTAGTGACTATACAACTGGGTTACAGCACTGTGTTGCTCTGGGCAACGTTCTTCTGGGAAACCTTGAGCCCTGCATTTATGTGGATGCTGCTTTCGCATAAGCCACCTACCTAACCATTATTGCAGACCAAGTACGCTCTTTCATTGCAATGGTATTCCCTAATGGCAGTGGCCTCTTTCAACAGGATAATGTGCCCTGCCACACAGCAAAAACTGTTCAGGAGCAGTTTGAGGAACATGACAGAGTTCATGGTGTTGACTTGGCCTTCAGGTTCCCCAGATTTCAATCCAACTGAGCATCAGTGGGATCTGCTGGACAAACTAACCCAAACCAAGGAGGCACAACCTTGCAACAGGATCTGCTGATAATGCAGGTGCTTTTCTGTTAATGACATGTTCATGTATGTTCAGTATGAACTATGCCCTCTTAATTACAGTAGCATTAGTAAGCAGACACTGCACGCAGGGATGCAGGGATGTGTGGATGACTGACATGAATGACAGAGGATGTGCTCAGCTCTGCTTTGAATGTTATAAAAAGAGCCAAGTAAACAGACTTGCATGGTTAGTTGTGCAAATGTGTTTTTAAAATTATTAAATACTTTTATTAAATAATTTTTAATTAAATAGAACATGCAAGATTAAAATTATATCAGGTTCACTGCTAGGTAGTAAGGTTCTTGAACATTGTTAGTTTGCTGTAGTCAGTGACATTTGAGGATTCACAGACTATGAATGTATTTAGATAAATGTCTGTAAATAATGCAATACAGTTATATAAAGTTATGTACATTCATGACTGCTAATAATAATGACTGGATAAGTGATTGGTTATCACAATAGGATGTTACAACTGGCCCAGACTGGCATCTCTTTTCAAAGTTAAGACTTTTCACATTTTGTATTAGTAAATGATGTATGAGATCAGAGTAGCTTTTGGCAAATCTGAATAGTATTGTGAAGAAAACACAAAGGTTTTCTGAAGGACACTCTACTGATTCAGAGGAAAGGTTACTGGTGGCCTGCTGCATGCTCAGCATCTGATTCAGATGACTATAACTCTCTTTTTGCAGCCTCACTGAACCACTTGAATACAGAGATAAATCTTACTCACTCTCTTTCAGGTTCTCTTAATTACATTCTCAAGTTGAGTCAAACAATGCAAGCATTTGCCAAAAAAGATATAAATCTTATCCTTCTCCAGGCCAATGTGCCAATCGTGATTGCAGTACACTTTATAGTACCACTCAAGAGATGATACTAGATCCTACTGGTAAGTTTCATGATAGAAGCAAAACGCTGACTCGTCAAGCTGGCTGAGCTCTTTTCTGATCAATACAGAATGGCTAAATTCTGCTAGAAACAAGACCTGTTAATTCACTGCCCCATCCAATCAACAGAACTCTTGGGCTGCACTGCTGTGGGCAGAGCTCATATTAGCCCAACACTATAGCACCCAAAGGTGCCCTGCATCTCAGACAGCAGTCATTATAACCAAATCACGATTAGAGAGTGCCACTGTGGAATTGCAGCAGCGGAACCCATGTCTAGCTGGGTTCCGTTAACTCTGACAAAATGAGAGGATTTTCAAATGAGTCATAAACCAAAGAGGCAATAAAGAATAAAATGAATGCAAGGGCTAATTAGGAAATGTAGCACTGATGCAGGAGCAAACAGACTGAATTTGTCATTTACATGTCAATTTCATTAGCTAAGCAGATCGCATTTTTGAAACTAGATGTGAGAAGATAGTTGTAGACAAGAAAAGACAACTTTTAGAACGTTTTTTTTCCCCAAATGCTCCATTTTTGACCTGCTGTTTAAATACTGATGACTTTTGTGCTTCTGGGACCTTTCAAGCTGAACTTGAATGAAATGCGATGCTAATTCCTTTGGCGAAGCAACCTTTTCGTTTTTCATTCTTTTCTGCTCTCGTGTTGTGATCTATTTATGCCTAACATTTCAACAACAATAGAAAATCCTTCAGAATGTAGCATGCGGCGCGTTTACGGCTCACATAGTCAGTGGGATATGGAGAGCAACCAATAGTGGCCTATTGTAGGTGTACTGTTTGTATTTAAGCTCGCCTTGGAGCTTTTTGTTTACAGATGTGATCTTTTTTGTTCAGGCAGTAAAAAGAATTCAGAGTGATGTTGTGCTTCTAGGTTTCACCATATTTCATCAGATTCAAATGTAACAAAGACTTGATTTAGCATAGCTGATTTCACTTTGTGTCTTGTTTTAGGCTGTGTTTGAGAAGTAAATGCATATAATACACCTCAGGAAACAGAGGGACTAAGAGCAATGCAGACACTGAATTTAACACCTCATTTACATTCCAGGTTTGACAGCGTTAAACACACCCCATGCGCACCACATTAGCTCTTAGATAAGTGAAAATAGTCTTTTTGCTGTCTGCTACTTATATATCAAGACAAGGAGACCTTTATGTATGTCATATGCTTTGAGGTGCCAAGTGAGGCTTTGAAATGATCTTAGTTAACAGCAAACAGACTGTATCTCTGTTCTCCTACGAAAGGGCAAGAAAGAGAAGCTGTTCTCCTACGAGAGGGCAAGAAAGAAAAGCTGCAAAGAAATGGTGAAAATGACCTGAATGTTACACTGCACATTAATAAGATGACTAGTCATTAAGAACATCCAACTTCACATTCAGTTAGTGCTGGATAGACTATTTAAGAGCCGTAATCTCATAACAGTAACAGACATAACAGTTTTGTAATCAGTAAAAATATACTTAAAATGAAAGATCTTACTTAAGCTTACTTAAAAAGTGCTGATTACTTTGACTACCACTGAATATATTTTTATGACTTGGCCCCACTCAGACATGAAGTCATTTCTATTCAGTTCAATGATATGAAGGTACAGATGACACATTCTTCCTTTTTCTTGCTTTCTACCCAAAAGAATATGAAAAATATACTGTGCAAATCTGATCAATAACAACATTTTACTTATCTGGGCAGTATACGTGTTTTGTTCGTGAAGAAATGCTATATAATATTGAAAAAAAAAAAACAGATGATGTTTTAGATTAATACTGGCTCAAAAAAGGAATTTATTTAAAAAATGAGAGATGTTTAGAACACAGCTTCCACTTCTAAATGCATCTCCAGACACTGCACTGATTTGTTTCATTCTGCAATCAGTACACCTGATTAAAACCTGCTGCTTGCTGCCGACATGGTCCAATTAACCCAGCTCCAGGAAACTGTGGGCCCTACCTACATAAGACACGTAAGTCGCTAGTCCAAAGTACTTGAAGGTAATTGCTGTTTGTGTATGCCAAGTTAAAAAGCAATGGTGCTTGTGTTAGTGTCCCAGACTTTGTCAAACAAATAGGGTATAAATGCTGTACAATACTTGGCATTTTGCCTTGAAGGGGTGTCCTTGGTCAGCAAAAATGTTTAGGCAAGTGCTATGTGTCAACATAGCATCCACATGAATGTCAGGACTCAAGGTTTCCAAGCAAAACATTGTTCAGAGCATCACACTGCCTCTGCTGGCTTGCCTTCTTCCCACAGTGCATCCTGTGATTCGTTAGACCAGGCCACCCTCTTCCCTTTCTGGTGCTCACATGCTCATTGTAGGCACTTTTGGCGCTGGAACCATTCACAGCAAGCTGTGATGTTTTGTGTGTTTTGACACCTTTCTATCATAGCATTAACTTTTTCTTTAATTTATGCTATAGTAACTCTTCTATATGATCTGAACAAATGGGCTAGTCTTCGTTCCCTATCCCTACCATGACACTGTCACCAGTTCATCAGGTGTCCTTCCCTGGACCACATTTGGTAGATACTGACCACTATGTGTGGTGAAAAACCTGCGAGACCTGCAATTTTGTAGTCGTCTAGCCATTACACTTCAGTTCTCATCGCTCAGATCCTTGCAATGTTTTCGTGCTTCCAACACATCTTGTAATAAGGTAATCACTGTTATTCTCCAATAGCTGATTGTTGTGTTTTTGTGTGTGTGTGTGTGAATAAGTGGACTATGGATCTCGAGGGAAAAAAAGTAGAAGGAAAAATTAGGAGATAACGTGCAGTAATAACAGCGGTCCCAAAGCACATAATAATAATATAATTATTCTTACATTGTAAGACTGCAATTTCCTCTCCGGTTTCCTTTGTGTTAGTAAGCAAAAGCAGTACACTCATCACGAGATATTGGAAACATGATTAGATAATGGTTGCTTTTGAACACTGACATGTACATGAAACACAAAGCATGCACATACATGCTTTGCCATCCATTTATGGGCTCAGGCAGCTGAAACTTACTGCAAAGGAGAAAATAGGCAGCAGCGCCCATGAGGAGAATCCTACTCCGAGCCAGAGAGCTGACCAGACCACATATTCCCCCAAACACCAACAGCACCAGACTCAGAGGCAGCAGAATGGCAATCACATTATGCATGTCTGCATGGAGAAAGGTGAATTGCAACTGATTAGTTTCAGGGCTCTTCATGTGGACTGCAAACACATTCGTACAGCCAGTGTTCTCTGTGCTATGCCCAACAGAGAGGGGGAAAACAAGTTTGTGTGAAATTGTTGAAATTGATTTGAAAAGTGCTGAAATTGTAAATACACAGCTTCACACAGAGGAGAGCATCATGACAGACAGACACACACACAAACACACACTTACTTTCCATGTGCTTTGCTGATTCTGAAAAGCTAGGGGGAGGTTCTGAGGGCTGTTCATCTACAAAGACACCAGCAAAGAAAAGCCATGACCGATTTGGGCAAAAATAGTAGAGATTGTGACACTCATTTTATTTGTTCATTATTGGCACAATTACAGCATCTTTCAGCTTAAGGCATAACATTAGAACACAGTCAGAGAACAGTCCATAACTATAGGTCACTATTAGAGAAGCAATCATGCAGACAGGTGTGTGTAAATGAAAAGGAACATACCATCAGTCACTCCCAAGAATCCAGAGTGAAAGTGTTTGGGGTCTGTGCTGTTGGTGCGCGTGTCGTCTATAATGTACCAGTATTCCGTTCCTATAGCGAGCGCAAGGAAGCAGAAGCTGAGGATCCCAGTCACTCCAGCGGTGACGACCACCGATCCGAATCCAAGCTTCATATCGAACAGGAGCACAAAAACTGTCCAAACCTACCGCTCGCCACGCTAATCTACCAACACGGGGAAAGTGATCGAACCGCTGTTCATTTATAATCGTTCACGATGTGGTAAGAAAGCGTCCCTCGGTGCCAGTAAGGATGTTCACTGCACTCAGCAGCTCTAACGATCCTCCAGAGCAGGAGCGAGCAGGCATTCCGCGCTCCCTCACTCCAGCGCGCTATTACGCACAGCATCCTCTGACAGAACTCAGCCAACACTCTACACGTGTAATCTGGCGTTATGCAACGACTCAAAAATATTGTACACTATATGGAAAAAAAAAAAAGTATTGGGACGCCTGACCATTACACCAACAGGGACTTTAATATCATTGCATTCAAATACACACTTTAATATACAATTATCTTCATTTCTGTTCATCCCAAAGGTGTTGGATGGGGTTCTTTCACACCAAACTCATCCAGCCATGTCTTTATAAAGCTTCCTTTGTGCACTGGAGCACAGTCATGCTGGAATAGAAAAAGGTTCTTCCCCAAACAAAGTCGGAAGCATGGCATGGTCCAAAATGTCTTGGCATACTGAAGCATTAAGATTCACTGGAAGTAAGGGGCCTAGCCCAAACCCTGAAAAACCGCTCCAATACCTTTGTCCATTCAGTATATTTAAACAGACTCGTTTGGATCAGGAAGAAAGAGACTTCAAATATGAAAGAGTCACAGACGTCATGTTCAAAACATATGGAGGAAGACACTTGTACAGTTATGTCAATGCATTTCCCAGATAAATAGCTTAAAATGGCCCCAGACTTTTGCATGGGGCTCCATATCCACCAAGTTTAAATGACCTGGAGAGTGGACTGTGTTCAAAAGGAAGCTTGACTTTTTAACTGACTTGTTGGAGTCTCAGAAGTCCCAAAAGGTGAAGTGATGGCACGAGAAGATTCTTATAGCATCATCATGCAAAAGTCTTTAAAAGTTTATTTATCCTGGCAGCACATCACACTATACAGTATAACATCAGAATAACAATAGAACGCTTTAAAATATACAGTAAAGGTACAAACAGTCCAGCGCTTTCAGAACAATTACTGATATATTGTGGTTAAAAAAAACCAAACAAACAAAAAAAAACCCAGTGCCTTCACATGTCCTTGACACACCTTGTCCTGGATTTGTTCAGTTCAATCACCAGAACACCTGATTTAACTTAATGAAGTACTGATTAGCCAAACCAGATTTTGGATGACCCAATGCTACCTCAAGGAAAAGCTAGAGTTTGTTGGTTATACATTAACACTCATATATACATACTTGCATAACTCAATCAAAATGATCATATTGCAGCAAACCCTGGACACTGCCCCAAGAAATCACCAAAAACTGTAACTTTACAGGAGTTATTTCCCTTGATTCCTTTTTTAAAAATCACAGTGCAGGACAGCTGCTGTGATCAAATGACGCAGAATAATAAAACATGAAAAATGGAATTCATAATTTACTTTGGACAGTTACAATATACAAAACCAAAACACCAGCCGACAGCCAAAAATTCATAGTGAGTCTCCTTGTCCATCTTCATTCTTCACCCATTGCTGTCTGTATGATCTGGCTTCTTTTCAACTTCACAGCCTCTTCAAATTTCTCAATAGCTTGGCTGCATTTCTTTTTCTAAAATAAAAGCACAGGTTACTTCATTTTATTTCACAATTCACTGGTAATTTGTGGACAATGAAGTTAAGGTGATGTGATAATGTGAACTATATGAACTTCATTTCTGCCAGGGCTTTATGTATGACTTTCTTTTACATATATTTCATTAATATTACATAATTTTTATTTTTAAAAATGGAGATGCGAATTGTGGAGCAGGAACAATAGATAACACCTTGTTAGTCACATGCTTAAGTCACAAGGGGGTCAGACCATTTTTGGCAGATGTGATGTGGTGGATGTGCACAGCATTGACTCGAACTCTTGATAAACTGTGGTGTTCTTCAGAATTTTTTTTAGAGTGATAAGGGATCAGAATGCTCATGATTTTTTTCTTATGTAGAAGATTCTTTACTACTTGCAGATGAGGCAGAGGCAGGAAATCAATGGCCTTGAGGAGCATATTCAAAAGTATATGTAAGACTTTCAATTATACTATAAGAGAGCTACATGGGTTAGTTTTTATGGATTAAAGACTAGCTCAAGAATCTTTCATCTTTGTGAACGTTCCTGGGGGGGCGTTGTTTGTACAAGGTATTTGTAATCAATAATTTTGGTTAAATAGGGTATTGTACCACAGTAAACCCCCGGACTTTGCGGGACTTGCGTTCCAAGAGCGCCCACGAGTTGCAAAAAAGCACAAATTTGTGATTTGAAAAACTTTTTCATTTTAAACTCAGCTTATTACATTACCCTTAAAAAAGGTAAACCTGAATACGTACTATACAGTGTACACTGAACTGCTGTCTCCCGCAGTTAATTCATGCAAGCACGTTTTCTTTGGTATAAGCAGGGTAAACACAGTAATTTAATTTACAGTAATAAAAATACAGTAAAATACATGGGTAATCACAAATAACGAATGATACTGATTGAAGAGGAGGATTTCATCAGGCGGCACCTCTTCTTCAGGCGCTTCAGGAGTCGTCGTATTGTAGTGACCTGGCGGTTAAAGCAGAAACTTGGCAGCGACTGAGCAGCTTCTTTTTATTAAAGTTTTTCCCATAACAGTTGAGTTGCTGTAAGGCCACAACTCACGCTGCTAAACCTTAAACAACATTTACCCGCTCGCCCCTCACTCCCTCATCGGCCACACCATACAGGCACGTGCATTTAAAACCTTTTCTGGCGCTTAGGTTCATTGCCAGAAGACTTAGATGGTGCAGGGCATTTGAGCGGCATCTTAGAGCTTTAAAAAGAACAAAACAAAAAACACGAGAACCGCAGCCAATATACGGCTGCTTTGTGTTTTTAGCTGAATTTACGTTAATATTTATGTTACGAAATTTGTAAAATTATATTTCTTAATTTAACACTAAAATGCATAAAACATATATTGGCATGAAAAAAAAGGAATTAAAAAAAATGCAGAGGATATTTGCGGTTTCTGCAAATTTGGGGGGGGGTTTCCGCTAAGAATTATTAGTTAGATTCGAAGAAAAATTCATGAACGACTGAAGCCGTGACTTTTGTTTTCCCTCATTCTGTACATTTATTTACCTTCTTGTAAACTGGCTGTCACCACAGTAAAAATAAGCCTAAAAAGGTTTATGTGTAAGGTAAGTTACTCTAAATTACTGCAGATGTTAATTATTAAATGTAAACCAACCTGTTTCTCTGGATTTATACTGAAGCTTGAACATGAGAAACAATCCCATAAAATACAGCTGTATATTTAAGGAAAACTGATCAAGTTCTTGGTGAAGGTCCATACTATTCACCTGTTCTTGCCTTGACTTGTCTTACACAAAGCTTACCAACACCTGTCATGGTAAATTCTAACCATTCCTTCCCCTGTTATCAAAATTATTAGCATATTTGTGCAGACGAGCTTCAGCTATTCTTGATGTTACATTTCTGTGTTCTCTTTAAAAAAAAAAATTGAGAGAACTATATGGGCAAAGCAAATGGAAAATAACTTACAATAACAAACTTCTGTCTCTCCTTCTCAAGTCTGAGAAACTCCTCCACAGTCAGACCCCCCACTGACTTTTTCAGTGTGATGAAGTTGCAGTTGGGAGAATGTGATGCATGCTCCTTTCTACAATGGAAAAAAAAAAAAGGCTCAGGAATGTCAAAAACCAGTAAACATGCAACACAGTAAACATGCAAAGTCATTATTATAAGCCTTTAACCATATGATTGTGGAAAATATTCTAGTCAGACACTCACAGGTGCTACCAGACAGTTTTAATACATTATAGCACTTCAGGACTCACAAAGGATTGTCCTCAGGCTCCCAGCCCTCCAGCTCTTTCAGACAGAAGAAGCACTGGGCTATGTCAGGACTGTTTCCAGAGGGTGTGTGAATGAAGCCGGCTTTAGCCATCTACAACAAAAAGCAATTTCAGATAACAATAATTCACAAAACAGTCACGATGAACCATGAACAGAGAGAGAATGGCATCAGCTATGAATACATACAGTCCGAAGTAGTTTGTTTTTCAGGGTTTGAGCTCCTTACTTCCAGTAAAGGACAATCTTAATGCTTCAGCATACCAAGACATTCTGGACAACACCATCCTTCCAACTTTGTGAACACAGTTTGGGGAAGAACCTTTTCTATTCCAGCATTACTGTGTCCCAGTGCACAAAGCAAG
>JBBJLS010090153.1:0-22359 GCA_037577275.1 Bryconaethiops microstoma
GAGCCTCATTTTGACTTGTTTTAAGGACATTACATCAAAGTTGGATCAGCCTGTAGTGTGTTTTTCCACTTTAATTTGAGTGTGACTCCAAATCCAGACCTCCATGGGTTGATAAATTTGATTTCCATTGATAATTCTTGTGATTTTGCTGTCAGCACATTTAACTGTGTAAAGAACAAAGTATTTAATAAGAATATTTACATAGTAGAAGGTATGGACAAAATTAGTAAGCAACAATAAAAGTAAAAAAAAACAGTAACAATGAACCAGACAAACTGCACATTGCTCACAGTAATATTTCACCCCTAAAATATTTCACCCAGAAACTTCCACTTATTGGTCTGTGGTGTTTGTATGTGTATGTGCGGCCAACTGCAAGGTGTTGGTTTTGCAGTCTGACAGCAGCTTGAAGGAAAGACCTTCTGAATCTCTCCTTCCCACATTGTGGGTGCAGCAGCCTGTCACTGAAGGGGCTGCTCAGTGCCATCAAAGTCTTCTGCATGGGGTGGGAGATGTTGTCCACAGGGATGACTTCTTAGCCACCAAACCAGGTGGTGAAATGAGGAAGTACAAAATACTATCCAGAGGATAGCAAAGAAGAAGTGGGCTAGTCAGAGAGATGAAGAAAGTAGACAGGAGTATAAGGAGCTGAACCACAAGGTAAAGAAAGAACAGGCAATGGCTAAAGTTTAGATGTACAGTGAATATTATGAGAGGTTGGACACAAAGGAGGAAGAAAAGGAGCTGTATTGTTTAGCTAGGCAGAGGGACCGAGTTGGGGACCGAGCTTGTGACTCCTGGATAGGAGTAAAATGCATCTGGTTCACCTTTACTACAGAGCGATGTCTTCGTGTCATAGACTGAGCGTGACCCTCTGTCCCAAGTCCGGTGCTAGTGAGAGATCTTCAGATTTTGAGTGAAAGGACTGTTTTCTGTTTCAGTTCTCTGCGCACTTCTGTTGTCAAAATAACTGTTTTCACTTTGTTTTGGATTAAAGCTGTTTGTGCTCTTTCAGTACTTCTGTGTCCTCCTTCCCTGAGTCCCACGTGACATAAATGAAATATGCCCCCACTCATATTTCACTCTTTTCAATCTGAGTGTTTAGAATCATCTACAATTCTCACTGTTTCACTGAGTTATAAATATGAGGATATTCCTTTACGCAGTATCTGAAACCACCCACTGTCTAAGTAGTATATCAAAAAAGTTAACCAACAATAGTAGCGCACTCAGCAATGTAGTATGTGTGGTACGTTTGTATGCAGTTTTTAACTTAGTTATTCACCAGAACTGGTAATATTAAAGATTGTACAAATGAAATTAGACAAAAGCTTGTGGAACCTAAATCATATGATGGCTAAAAACTGGATACAACTAGACACAAAGAAATCTAAAACAACCAGAACTGTAGTAAATCTAGTCTAATCTTTCTCCCAAGCTTCTCCCTGTTTTTACTTCAAACTCACTGGAAATCTTGTTAGGATACATGGTATTAAGGACTCCATCAAGTACCAGGAGATATTTAATGAAAATCTGCCATACAGACAAAATGGGGTCATGGTTGGTCTTCCAGCAGGACAATAATCCAAGATACATGTTCACATCAACACTAAAATAGGTAAATGACAATAGAATCAAGCTTGACATGGCCAACCCAGTCTCCTGACCAAAACTTCATTGAGAATTTGTATGCTGAACTAAAGAGAAGAGTCCAAAAGAAAGGATCCAGGAATCTGGAGAGATTCTTCATTGAGGAGTTGCATTCTCAAATCTTATCCAACCTCAAGACTCGTTGTCATTTTGCCAAATTAACCACAAAGTTGATGCAAACTGCCAACTAATCACTACTAATTCAAAAAAGTGGATGAAAAGCGCTTACATCCATAACTCACAATGGTCACGTAATCAGAAATAAAACTTGCAATGGTGATGTTAAGTGTACTGCGTCGCTGCCCACACTGCCCCTTCTGCAGCAAAGTGGAACACACATGGCGAGTAATTGAGGCTGTTTATTATGGTACCCTAACTCTAGATATTCAGCAATCCTCATATGGCAGATCCCCAGCTGTACTGTGCTTTGTAGTCATGGTGAAATACAGACACTGTTCTTATCTTAAATGAGCCCATGCAGATGTACTATTGTTGTCTTAATCTATTCAAGAATTACATTAACCTCTTCGATAGTACATATGTGTCATCTATCACCAGGGCAATCAGTCCAGCACTGATGAAACCCAGTTATATCAACAAACACACACACACCCCTGAAGACATATGAGAATTATATGGACATTTAAATACTGCATGTTGCAGGTCATTAAATATAAACACAATCTTTAAAGGTGCTGATTAAATTTTTAAGTAGTTAATTCAGTAGTATAGCAAAATCATATTTAATACACTTCTAGTGTGTCTATTCACTTTGAATTAATATACACATTGTCTATTGACATTCTACAAAACAAAGATAAGAAACAAAACATCAGGAGTAATATCTTCAGACACCACAAATGTTAGTACTTGCAAAGTGGTTGATGGATACGGGAACAACATCTGCATGTAGTAATTAGCGGTGTGCAGAATTGTGGTTCAGATTTGGTCCATTGCTCTTGGGGCAAATCATCTTTAATTCCCCATGGTTCTAATAGACTTGCAGTTTCAAAATCGAGCATGAATATTCCAATGTGATTTGAGTCAGGAGTACCTTTATCTTCTTTAGAATGTTTGGAGTTGTTATCTTGTTGAAACTTCAGTCTTCTTCCTAGATTCAGTGGTTAATGCCCCATTGGGGGGAACCCCATATCATGATGCTCCCATGTCCACACTTCACTGTGTTGAAACATGTAGCCCTTTTTCTCTGAACATGACAAACTGAATAATTGCAAAAATGTTATCTTTCTGTCTAAGCTGAGCAGAGTACGTTGTTGTGTGGGAACAGAGATGATTGTGGTGCCGTTCATTACTTTGTGTTCTCTTTGTAACTGTTGGTCCTACTGCTTTCAGTTCATCCTGCACCTGTTTTTGAGTTACTTATACTTAATCTGAGAGAAAAACTGCACCTGTGCAGGGATGATTAGTTTTAACTTTCCACTTGCACATTATGAAACCAGTTATATTGATAGTGATGTTCAAAATGTTTCCTATGGCTCTGTATGAGATCTCATAAATATGATAATGCTTTTCAGGGCGTATCATGATGTCATCAGTACATAAAGAACACTAGGTGATTCTGAGCACATCAGACCCAGAGTGATCGCTCCATTCCATGCACTGTGCCTGTGCATGCTCTAATGTGATTGCACAATTGTGCTTAGCCAAAGTATAAGGCATGGTACTAGGTACTATGAGCACACCCTTAAAGTACTTATTTGGATTTTTTTTGGATTTAGTGCAGTGTGTGAAATACTGTAATACATTTTACTGTTTCCATAATTTTGAAAATATGGTGTAATTATATCAGATTTTTTTAATTGTCCACTATTATATTACTTTAATGTGTTTCTGTGTTCTTTAATAATGTCCATGAGGAGAATGCATAAGAACTTGAAGGAAATCTCATTCACTTTCACCATGATTGAAACTTGTATTTGAAATCTTTCCAAACAATGGCAGCATCTTTTAAAATGTTTTTCTTTTGCCATTTTAATATGTAGTTCTATGTTTTAATTATAGTATCTGACTTTTCTCTCTGCCAGTTTCATTCATAAGTATAAGCACGTTAAGTATAGTAAAGAATATTATCATATCATATCTCTGCTATATTAGCAGCTGTAATTTTTCATTAACTCACTGTTCCTCACACTTACTGGTTTCTGTCTCATGAAAATTTTGCTCATCATTCGAATGAAAGTCTGAAAACTTTTTTTCCTCCCCTGCACCACAATCCCCTGAGCAGGACTGATTTCATAGGCTCAAAAGTGAGACACTTTTTGGGTAACTGCACCAGGAGACCCATATAAATCTATATTCTAATGGCTTCTGTGTTTTTGAGAGTTGTTACAAGCCTCCTAAACATAAAATGAGACAGTGTTTAAACCTTTAATCACTTTTTGAAAAACACATTTGCAGTGCAGCAGTACAGTAAAATCATGTGTAGTATCAAAAGGAAAAAGAACAGAAAAACTATACTTAATAGAAAGTAAGAACGCTTTGTTCAAATCATACTGAAATAAATGTGGAGAATGTAGGCAAATATGTAATGGAACGGAATATGTAATTTAGTCAAAACATATCTGTTAAACATACTCAAGTACATAAACTACAGCTGTGTTCGAAAAGTGCACTCGTTCACTATGTAATGAATCATCCATTTTGTAGTGTTGTTCGAAATTCCAACTGTCAATTTCACCCACTAGTTATTGCACTACAAAATAAAATGCATTTTGTGTTTACTTGGGTTATCTTTGCGTAATGTTTAAATTTGTTTGATAATCTGAAACATTTAAGTGTGACAAACATGCAAAAAAATAAGAAATCAGAAAGGGGGCAAATACTTTTTCACAGCACTGTATGGTGTGCATCTGCATGTCATTTTTTCAGTCTGAAATTCTTGAGCCAGTATTAGATGGATGTGGAATATATGTTCACAGATGAGCTGTTTGAAAGTCAGTGCAGAAATGAAGAGGCCCTTTAAAGCGGTGCATTCTGATTTCAACAATAAAGCATGATGATGCTGAATCACTTGCTCTCATACACAATGCTTGTGCAATATATGATTCTACTGTTGAAATAAAGGGAAATCTATTCACTGAATAAAGTATACTTTTCAATCAGTTTGATAATAATGTTCATTCAGACACTGGGTGGTGACTTTGTAAAGATATGGTGCATTTTTGAAAAACATTGTCAAAACAACCCATTTTATCAAGCAACTAATGGTAATGGCTAAAGTTTTCAATGAAAGTGCACCAAGAGAGTAAAGGAAGGTGTGATGATCATAGAACAGACAATAGAAGACACGCCATTACTGAAATTCACTGACAAAGAGCATCCTGCCAAATTCATGAATGAGACCAGCCCACTCCACAAACCACTGCCAGGGGTCAAGCAGCTGTCTGGGCCACACTCCACGAGGACACGTCCCTGTAGAGAGGATTACACGAGGATAACAGTGCTGCTGGTCTCTCTCAGGGAGCCTCTTGGTTCATGTAGCAGGGGTTTATGCAATTAGACAGGCTCGTGCCTGTGATCTGACTGCTACATTAATGGTGAAAACCGTTCTCATTCAGAGTAGTGCTACTTACAGTGTCTGCAACACACTGCCAGCACTAGTACAAGAGCACATTGCATGTCCCACCATCCCTGATTTTCTGTCCTGAAATTGTTGATACACATCAGTCAGAATTCTAGAAAAGTATACTTCCTTAAGAAAATGCAGAGCAATTGTGCAGTTTTAACAAATTGCGGGCATTACAAGAGAATTAGTAAATAGTTGCTGGAATATTGATAAGTGGTTGCTAGGGTGTTGTTAGGTGACTATGATATTACAGGTGGCTACTTTGGTGTTGCTAAATCTGTGCTATGGTGTTTTAGGTGGATGCTAGGGCGTTGCTAATGTACTTCTATCATGGTGACATAAGAACAGTGTGTTAATTTAGCATAGGGAAAAAAATACAACTTTAAATTGTTGCTACGTGGGAACTGTATGTCCAATCTAACAGCTGTAAACAAACACACATCAACAGAGATTAAACAGAGCTGTGTACCAATCAACTAGCTTAACAACAACTAGGTTAACATATAATTGCTATTAAAGCAATAGTTCAAATTTACAACATTGTCCTCTAGTCCCAAGTTTGGTGTCTGAAGTTTGCTGTTTAAACTTTGCACTTTAGCTAGAAGGCTAATGCACTGGATATACAAATAGGAATAGCAGCCATCTTAAAGTCTAAATGTTGTGTATACATTTATTCATTTTCAGAGATACCAGTGTGTCATAAAGTGTCAGAAACTAAATGAGGAAGACTATTTGAGAGTACTTAGTTTGAGGCAAGAGTCTAATGAATCCAGTATACATACTGCTAATTACTCCACTCCATTATATTAGCTACATTAGCCTTTCAGCTGTATTGCAATACAGAAAACTTCAGATACCAAACATGCATGACAGACTCCAGGAGAAAAGAGGAGAAGTGGGTACATTTTAATTTTCACAGTAACAAGCGTTTTAGGATATATCTACTTTTCAAAGTGCAATATGTTGCAGGAAGGCAAGGCAGTACACTGGAAGTGATTAGTATGTCTGTCTAGTGATATCTATTCCTCACTTGAGCAAATACCCAACAACACTTGAGTCACAAAATGACTGGATCTTGCAGTTATACCTAAAAAAGCATTTTTGACGTGGGTCAGGCCAAGCAGAGGCCTGAAGTATAGTTATCTATCTGTTCAGAACTGATTAAAACCATTTCAACCAGCTCATGCATTTGAAAAATACCCACAGAGTGGTCTTTTACCACTAACACAAAAGCCTTGAAACTCAAACAACTTACTTTACATGTAACGCAGACTTCTGAATTTAGACCCTTTTTAGACCTCATTGACTTCAGTATTAAATGTGTTATTGTAGTCCAGTCTCTAAAACCTCTTCTGCTTCTGTTTTCTGTTCATGGGCAAAATAATGTGTGTTGCTTTGCTCAGTTCCAACCATTCCCTGAGCTTGCAGTTGAGGTTCCTTCAAGGATATTTGTGGGTGGTGAAGAGCGAGTTGCACATTCTGCCTCAGTAACATCAGTCAGTAGGATAAATGGTTGAAGATTGTGTGAGATCTGCACCGCCGTATTATAGAAAATGTCTGACTCTTTCAGGAGTAGGACTTCAAAGATGCAATGCATTCAATTAAAACACTAACACAAAGTCATCCTAATAATAAGCAATCAGGTTACAGCTAGCATTTAAGTTTAAACACAGCAAAACAGGGTGCAAACACTGTCACTGGGGTGGTATCCTCAAGAACATTAGTCATATTCTCATGCAGGTATACTTGCATTGTTGCACTGACTCCATACATGCTGATCCTTCTTATTTTTTACTTAAAAAAATAAAAGATATAAAGGTGTAGAAATATGCCCTTTTCCCAGGGAAGTGAATATACTGTACTTTTAAATTCCATTTAGGGTACACAGTTGGACCATAAGGACCACGTTGTGCCTTTGAGCCCTTGTTTGTACCTAGACAGCACCTGTTTTATTGACAGTGTAGAGAGAGTGTTACAGGCCTTTAGTTGGACAGTGATTCAATTCAAAGAGCAGTTTGAAAGTTCAATGGTCTCTTTGCATTTTTAATGTGTGTTTGGTTCTTTAAAGAACCCTTTTAAAATGGCTATAAGTGCTCGATTGTATTGAGATGTGGGGAATCTGTAGGCCAAGTCAACACCTAGAACTCGGTAATGTTCCTCCAACTATTCCTGAACATCTTATCGTAGTGTGGCAGAGCATATTGAGGCCGCTGCCATTAGGCAGTACCACTGCCAAGAAGGGATGTACTTGGTCTGCAGCAAGTTTACGCAGGTAGTGTATGTAACACCCACATGAAAGTCAGAACCCAAGGTTTCTAAGGGCTTCATTGCACTGTAGATGGCACTTCTGAGACCCAGAAGAAAAAAAAGTTTTTAGATTTTTTTGGATAATAAGTTATTGGTTAAAAGGAATGTTCCAGTTGTTTTCTAGTCAGTGGCAGGACTGTGACTCACATTACTTAGCCAGAAGGGCTCACAGTCCAGGAAACCCATTGCAAACAGTTACAGTTCTACGTGTTAGAGCACGCAGAACCATCGCTTATATTACGAGTCCGGTGGTTAAGCTTGCATAACCCGCAAATTAATTGGCAAACATCAGAAAGGCCGAGAAATCTGAGTTCCACGTCTGGGAGCTCTCGTTTCTCAGCTATCGGATCAGTCCTACAGGATGAAAAAAAGATGACAGCAGTGTCTGAGTGGCCGGAGCCCCAATCGGTTAAGGAACTGCAGTGGTTCCTGGGCTTCTACTGCAGGTTAATCGGGGTTTCAGCTCTGCGGTGGCACCACTCACTGAGCTCTTCAAGGGGAAACCAAAGAAAATCCATTTCAGAAAATAAAGAGGTTGTTTAGAACAGCCCCCGTGTTAAAACTGCCTGACCCAGCCAAACACCGTGTGGTTGAAGTGGGCGCCTCAATTAACCCTGTGTTTCATGTGTCTCTCCTCAGGACAGCAGGTCCAGGCCCATTAATCCTATGCTCCCCACAGCGAAGGAGGTTGAGCGGGCTCCTGCGTATTAGGTACACCGACTGCTGGACTCCTGGAGGATTGGGGCCATCTGCAGTATTTGGTGGACTGGTATGGGTATGGCCCGGTGGAGAGGGGCTGGGTCTAGTCGCCAGCGAGTTAGTTTCAGCTGTGTCTCGTCTCCCTCATGTTCAGTCTTGTTTCAGTTTAATTGTTTGTGTTTCCCAATTGGTTCTCATGTCTATCTCCTCGTGTTTCTCCCCACTAGAAAAGGACGGTCGACCCAGCAGTCTAGTGTGCTGTCTCCCTCATCACCCCTCATTACTAACCCTCGTGATCTACCCTCATGCTCTCAGGCTGACTCTCTGGGTTACTCCCCATGCTTTGAAGGAAAAGCTCCGCAGCTTTATCTCTCCGGACACTCATGACTGGACACTCATGTAAGAGGCACTAGCACGGAGTATGCCCCTGTAAGCTGAGACTCTGCTTTCCTTCTCCCTCTCTCTCTTGTGCTACAGAATCAACCAGCGAGGCTGGACGTCCTGTAGCTGGGTTCCCCCTTCCGTGGCTGCTGCATGTAGTGGAGCTCCTGTTTCCTGTAGCCCTTGTGATTTCAAGAAGAAGATTCTAAGTTTATAGAGGAGAGATGTCTTCACTCACACTGCTGAGAGTGGCCCTTGCATTTGGCTGGGCAAAGGTGACCGGCTCTGAGCATTTCAGTTAAAGACTATTTCTGCCTAAGTTTCTTCCAAAGTTTGGGAGAAACTTAGGCAGTTTGTTTTAATACTGCTTTTGCATCCTTCTTGCCTGTGGCAAACATGACAAGACTCTTATATTGAAGAAACATGATTATTAGCAACAGAAACATTTCTGCAAAAAAATGATCACTTGCTTCCCTTTTGGCCATAAAATTTGGAAGATGCTATGCCTGCCATTTTGAAAAGAAAGTCCATGTGTTCTGTTAGCGACAATCCCACAAATGTGGCATCAATAGAAAGCATGTGGCATCTTGACAGTGCAGTAAGACTCAAATAGATTGCATTGATTAAGAGGTCATAAACCCGAGTACACCACAGAGGACTAAAACGAATTGCTGGGTTTTAGGAGACTGAAGGGCTTTGACCCAAACCATACAAAAAGTGACCAGACTGTTTGAAGACCAGTACATAAAGCTTTGTTCACGGAGAAACAGAACAGCAACTCCTGCACAGATACAGACTGTGTTGAATAAAGAGCAAATGGCTCCCCTATCAGCATCAATACGGTCAAAAGATTTTTGGCAGTGACAGGGTTTGGGGAATGAGAAGGAGGTGAAAAAGATTTATACCATCATAAATGAACCCGGTAGTGAAGCATGGTGGTGGCAAGTTGGGCAGTGAAGTGAAAGTGACCATTTTGTCATATGTGAACAGACCACAGCACACAGTGTGAACAGCACGAAATTCTTCCTTTGCATTTAACCCAATCACCAAGTGAAGCTGCGGGAAGCCAGGAACACAGCACCTAGGGAGCAGTGTGTGGGGACGGTACCTTGCTCAGGGTACCTCAGAGGTGCTTAGCAGTCTTGGGAATCAAACCAACAACTTCCTGATTGCAGGGCAAATGCCCTAACTAATAGAGTAACCACCAGCTTGGTTACTCTTAAGTGGGAACCCAGAATCAGATACACCCTGACAAAGGAAAAGCACCACTCCATTCCTCAGAGATATGCTATACACTCTGGTTTAGATCTTTGTTGAGCATTCAAATTGCAGCAGGATAGTCACCCAAAACACACCTCAAAAGAGAATCAAGGAGCACTGACAGCCTTGGACCTTTCTTCCCTGTCACCCCACTGAGTATTTATGGGTTCACTTGAAGACAAAGAAAGCCAAGCATTCATTAACATAAGATGTTCTTCGAAATTCTGTGAAATCATGCCGGAATTAAATGGATCGGATGTTGCACAAACTGTTTATATGCATGCCAGCTCAGATGAAGTTATTACAGTAAAAAGGGACATAATAAATATTAATAAATTCTTATATTTATTTTATTCATTTGTTCCAATGATTGAAATTCTCATTTAAATTATTATTTAGATTATATCATTTGTAATTAAAAATACTGTACTGTACTTAGAGAAGAATGCAAAAGTATTTCCACTAGTGGTCTCAGTTTTTAGCCCCCATTGTGTTTGAAAGTCATTGTCCATGTTTTCAGCACCTCTTACAATATACAGTGGGGGAACAAAAGTCTGAGACCACTAGTTAAAACGGTCTCAAACACTACATAGAGTGAGAGTATTTTGGCCTTAGATCACACTTCAGACATTTTCTAATGTCATCAGAGCAATTGAGAGACAGTAGCAAGTAAATGTGTTTCAGCACTCACTTTCAGACTTGCAGGCTTGTCTGAACTAGCTGTAATGAGTACTTCTTTGCACTTACTTCTGCTTTGGAGCTCTATAGATCAGTCCTGCACCCTCCTGAGTGGCCACAGTAATTATTTATCACAGCACACTGCCCTTAGTCTCTGATCACCTGGAACTATTCATTTAACCACATGCACAAGCATCTTCTATGAACTCACTCTCTCACACAAGCAGAGGGTGACCACGTATGAGTCAACCTTTTCAATGTCTTCTTTTTTCTACACGTTTTTTCTTGAAGAAGTAGGCTTAGTGTTATTTAACTTGAGTCAAACGAGTTGAAAGTGTACAGGGATGATCTGGAACTTTAGCATTATTAAACCTGGAGCATAGTGTGATTCCCTGCTTCCTCTACAGTATGGAAAAGTGCTACTACCACTTTACTGTGGAGAGATGACCTGGGGCACAGTCTAATTGGACACTTAATCACATCAAGTGGAAGATGATGGTGGGAAGTGATACCTCGAAGGAGTGTAAAAACCACAGAGGCAGAAAAAATGCTTAAATGCAATGATCTGCTGCCCTAGATAGCTGTAGAACTGCTTTGATATCGTTTGATAGGGATATTCTTTTATGTTTCTAATGCTTTTATAAGAGCAGCTCAGTTATTTCCTTTACAAGGCCCAATTTAGCACAAAAGCAGGGCCAGATAAAAGAAGGTTCCATTTCAGAACTAACTGTCAGCTGAGTTTTTTTCGGTGATCCCTGTCATACATCCCCACCAATGTATTGTACTGTATTTGCTCTGCCACCAGTGATGAATGTTCTCCATAATGTACCCTTCTGACTGAACATGGCAAAGCCACAGCAATGTGTGTAAAAATGAGGTTGAAATATACTGTGCGGAAACTTTCTTTTGAAAGAACATCAGAAAGTTCTTAGCCTGCAGCCTCCTTCACCTTTCACTGATGATTTCTTCTGTGCAGAGCTCACAAATTGTCCCACAAATACATTATATTTCACAATTGTTTTACTGTTTTTTTCCCGCTTCACACACATCCTAGGCAATTATTCTCACCTTGCTGCTCTCCAATTACTTTCTGTTTCAGCACACGCCTCATACTTGCTTAACCTTAGAAATGCCAGAGAAAACCCACAGAGCACAACGTAAGGATATTGCCAAGCAAAACAGTGGTGCAAAGCCAAATTTGTGAAATTGCCCGCTTACCCCAAATAGTCAATAAGTCAAGACATGCTTGGTGTCTGAAGTTTGCTTCTTTAGTTTTGAACTGAGGCTAATGTAGCTAGCCAGAAATGGAAGCTTATAGCCACCACCTATCATTGCATAAACTGCAAGTGTCATACATTCATACATTTATCTAAAACTTTAGTAAAACCTTAAAATCTCAAACTTGTTTGCATTGTTTCTGACAGAACCTACAGTGCTAGAGGACTGGAATTTTTCCTTTAACACACCACTAAAACTGGGGATCGGCTTCTGAGTTGAATCAGTTGTGTATGTTGCGAGCCAGATTTCACAATTCATGTTTCATTAATCTAAAGTAGATATAATTTCAGTTCGGGGTATATTTCAGTTCTGTTATTTAAAACAAATATCCATCCATCTATAGTTGGTAGATTATTCGGATTTGTTGGCTGCTAAGGGGTTAAAGTCAACGTGGCGTGTGACGTCAGCAGCGGCGAAGGAGTTTTCTTTTTTTCGAGAGAGCTGTGTAGTGCTAACAAGCGTGCAAACATTCAATGATTTATGTAAACTCTAATGTCGAACTGGGAGAATAAAAATTGCTAAAAGAGAAAGCAGAAGAGGACGGAGTCGTGTCTCTTTGAGGGTGCAACATGTACAAACTGTGTTGGACACCGGTCCTCCAGGACTGATGCCCCTGCTGACATGATGCATGGTGACCTAAAAGAATGCGGGAAAAAAAAAATGGGCTAACACCACTCCATAACCGTGGTAGAATCACTGTAATACTAGGCCTTTAGTTTATTTCTTAAAATAAAATAAACAAAACACTATTCAAAAAAATTAATAATTAAATTTGTTGTTAACTTAAGACCAGCCAAGTGAGTTGGAAAAAAGTGTTTATGTAGGTTTTAGAGTCTACACTTCTGGATTAGGAAATTTCATGTTTTCAAGCAACAAAAAGAACAAAAAACAGAAATGTAAAGTATGAAAAGTGCAACAATTAATTACTTGTAGATGTTTGCAAAGAAGCCAAAAGAGCCTTGAATCACACAAATGGAAGCACTGATCAAACATGAAGGAATGACAAATTTGATAAATCTTCTCAAATATGTGAGTATAGTGATACTTACCACTAGTATCACTAGTTTTTAATAAAGGCAAGGGTAAAACTGGACTTCTGTTGCTGCTTACTTGGTGGTCCTCTTTACATAGAGAGGGCTTGTAGTTCCAAAAACTCCTCATTCCTTCACTCAACTCTCTATAGCCATGACAGAGCTCAGACTTTGCATTAGTAAATACAGCAAGTTAACAAATAAATCAATAAAAACAACAAACTAAAACTGTGATGGTGCTAAAGCAATTATTTAAATCCTATGACACCCTTTTATGTAACTCTAGATTTGAAAGTCTACAATCACAGCTTCCGAAAAAACATACAGCACACAAGCAGCTTGCCTTCAGGTGACTCTTAATAAATTGTTGGCCTCTATTGGATATATAATACCGCAGTAACAAAAATTTAAAATTGAGGTTAATTATGAAATGTGAATGACATTTTAAGGGTGATTTTGAGAAAGATTAATCCTTGGCACATTAATAACCTGTCTTATTAATACAGAATTAATCATTTATGCCTTATCTGTGTGTATCAATTATATTAGCGGTTCAGCCAATCAGATTTCAGAACTGTTTCACATGACTCTTATAGCTGTGTACTGCACTTTTTTGACCATTTATGGATTTGTAAAGTATAGTGTGTATTTCAGCATCAGAAGCCACATTAGAACATGTAAGTGAGAATATTTAATGTAGATTAAATGTGCGATGAGTCAGGCATGTGGTTTGGTGGGGTACGTTAACTAGAATAACCTTGTAGCTCCAGTGCAAAACTTAAGAAGTCAGCTTCATACACTAAACACTGAAAACATTTGGGGTAAGGAGAGAATTGTATATTTTTTAAAATAAAACTATTACATTAAAAAAAAAAACCTTGAGATTCTGCTTCAGTCACTACTGTTTGGCCTATTTATGCCTAATACTAGTTCAGCCTTCATTAACATAATCCCCATTATTTTGAGCTAATTACATCTTCTACAAACAAAAGGAGCTGCTTGAAAAACAGCACCCAAATAGCTGTTCACTACAGGAATAGCTGTCTGGTTGGACTGCCTGCTGTTTTACAAAACTAGGATAGATACTGGCCCCACATTAACTGTGATCCAGACACTTTTGTTACACAGCAAAATATTTTTATAGACACAGAAGAATGTGTGAGCTGGTTATCCATACTGTAATCAGTAATCAGTAATCCAAGCAAGCCCCAATATTTCCACACCTGTATATTTCCAATGAATAAATTACGATAAATAATACACCTGCAGAATACACACAGCATGTCTGGATCATTTGTTTGTCAAAGTGTGAGCTGACCCCCTCCCCCCCAGAAGCAGGACAGAGTGAATCTGCCATCAGAATTGTGTCTACAATGTCTTTTAAATCACAGTAAAATGCAAGTAACTTTGCTGCATGCATTTAAAGGACTCAAACTGTACATTGTTTTGTAAAAAATGTGGTTTTGTAACTGTATGCAAAAGCATGGGAAATGATTTGTTTTTCTAAACTCTAAATCCTACAGAACAGCCAAAAACAGTTATTATTCATTCATACTGCCTTTCTCTATCCCTAAGCCTTAAACAAGCCCCACTGTATTCAAAACGCATTGTGACAAAATTGAAAGAAAAACTGATAAGTTTAGGCTGACATACTCAGAAATGTTAGAAAAAGTAAACAACACTTAAAATGCTCTTCCATATGGTTGAATTGTTTGGAAGGCTACAATAGAAGAATCATTACTGCTTGACAGCCAGGAACGACATGTTTGATCCCCATTTTTTCTGCTTTAAAACCTCTGCATTATCACTTCAACTTGTATTGATGGGCTAAAATGTTGTGGCTGTTCTCATGGTTGTGACATCACAACTATGGCAAAATACAAAACAATATATTTTTGCATACATTGACCATATAGACTGGGTATTGAACAGTATACTTTGAAACTTTACCACTGTTCACATAGTACATAAAAAACTAACTTCAAAAAAGCAAGAAAATGTCAGTGTCCAACAATATGGGTCTTTTAATGACTGATGTAATTGGAACCCTAAAGTATAAAGCATTTCACCGCTCGATTCTCAGCAAATATGCAATTAAAATATTATATATGCATGCCTAGAAATCCAGTTCTCTGAATCTTAGCATGAAAACAATCAGTGTAAGCTTCCATCTCATAAAAAGGATTCTTCTGAAAGCCCCACATAAGGGAAAAGTGAATTTATTCTCAGCTTTTGCAAAGCAGCCAGGGCCTAGAGCAGCAGCTGATTCCTGAGCTTTCACATATTACTCCTCCAGATCTGGCTTTTCTTTCGGTCCCAGCTGCTTATGCAAATGACACATGTATTTACTAACCTGTCGGCTGCTCCTCCTCTCGAGCCTTAGTTTGGGGGCCGAGTGAGATGCTGATTAGTGGTGGTGGGGAGTTCGGGGGACACATGCTGCTGTGAGTTAACTTTTATAGTGGCTAGCCTATTCTCTGCACACTATATTGGCAGTTATTGACTGTAGCCCTCTGACAAGCTGCTCTCATCCATGATGTCCCCATATTTCATTACTTCCAGGCTAAATATTTCACCTGCGACATGCATTTCTTCACGAGGTGTGTCACTGTACCCACCGCTCCATGCACTCTAATACACAGATGGAGCATCTTAACGCATGCTGGAAACCCTATTTGTCAGACCATATTTGACCTACTTATACATAAAGTTCTAACATAAAGACCTGGCACCCCGGGTGTGATGCTCTATTAAACACAAATCCTTTTTAGGTGAGGCTTTGGCTCATACTTGTCTCTGGTTGCTAATGCCTATTGAGATTTTTTTTTTAATTTGCTATATTCATATTGCCGCTACTTAAGAAGGTATTTACGCAAAAATATTTTTCTAAGTAAGGTCAGCTTCTCTGCTTGTGTCCTGCAAACAAAGGACATGGAATGGAAATCATATTCAGCTGAACCAAAAAAATGGGCATGATGTGCTGTATGAATAAAAACCACATTTGATGTAAATGAACTGTAAGGACATACAGTGGGGGAAATAATTATTTGATCCCCTGCTGAATTTGCAATTTTGCTGACTTACAATAAAATGAACAGTCTCTACTTTATAGTAGTTTCATTTTTATAGTCAGGGACAGAATATCAACCAAAAATCAAGAAAAACATGTTATATAAAAGTTACAAATTGATTTGCTTGTAATTGAGTGAAATAAGTTTTTGATCCCCTAAAACCCAGCCAGACGTCTGGCTCCCACAGACTGGATGTGTGCCCATATTGCACACAGATTACAATCAATCTATCAATTACAGATACTCCTGATCTTAACTCGTTATGTGTACAAAGCACACCTGTCCACAGAATGAGTTTCTTCCGTTATAACCTCTCCACCACCATGGGCAAGACCAAAGAGCTGTCAAAGGACATCAGGGACAAGACTGTAGACCTGCACAAGGCTAGAATGGGTTACAAGACCATCAGCAAGTAGTTTGGTGAGAAGGTGACAACTGTTGGTGCGATTATTCTGAAATGAATGAAATGCAAAAATGACGATCAATTGCCCTCAGTCTGGAGCTCCATGCAGTATCTTGCCTCATGGGGAGAGGACGATCATGAAAAAGGTGAGGGATCAGGCCAGAACTACAAGGAAGGAGTTTGTTAATGATCTGAAGGCAGTTCGGACCACAGTCACTAAGTACACCACTGGTAACACACATCATCATAATGGATTGAAATCTTGCAGTGCCCACAAGGTACCCCTGCTCGAGAAGGCACATGTACAGCCAATCTTAAGTTTGCCAGTGAACATCTAAATGATTCAGAGAAGGCTAAGGAGAAAGTGCTGAGGTCAGATCAGACCAAAATCAAGCTTTCTGGCATAAACTCTACCCGCTGTGTTAGGAAGAGGAGAAATGCTGAGTATGACCTGAAGAACACCATCCCCACAGTCAAGCATGGAGGTGGAAACATTATGCTTGGGGATGTTTTTCTTCTAAGGGTACAGGATGACTTCAGCGCATTGAGAGGCCATGTACTGTAGAATCTTGGACGAGAACCTCCTTTCCTCAGCCAGAACACTGAAGATGGGTTGTGGATGGTCTTCCAGCATCACAATGACGCAAAACATACTGCCAAGGTAGCACAGGAGTGGCTAAAGAAGAAGCACATTGGAGTGGCCTAGCCAGTCTCCAGACCTCAATCATATAGAAAATCTGTGGAGAAGCTATAGCTTAGAGTTGCCAAGCAGTAGCCAAGAAACCTAAAGGATTTAGAGAGTTTCTGTAAAGAGGAGTGACCGAACCTGGTGACCGACTACAAGAAACGTCTTACTGCTGTGCTTGCCAACAAGGGTTTCCCCATCCAGTACTAAGTCATATTTTGCTTGGTTATCAAATACTTATTTCACTCAGTGAAATGCAAATCAATTCATAACTTTTATATAACATGTTTTGTCTTCAATTTTGTTGATATTCTGTCTCTCACCATAAAAATGAAACTACCTCATAAATTAGAGACTGTTCATTTTGTTGTGAGTCAGCAAACTTACAAATTCAGCAGGGGATCAAATAATTGTTTCCTCCACTGTACATGTATCTTTAAGTGATGGATTAGTGGCATTTAATACCACAGCAGGCAGCTTTTATAGGAGCATTTATAATGCAATCAGAAAGATCACAAGTGAAATGTGTGTGTGTGTCTATGTTTCAACCTCGAACATGGCTGATGTTACATGAAGCTGATGGGAATCTATTTGGTGCATGCTTGACTGTGAACGCACAACCTCCAAAAGCAGTCATCCACTACTAACCATCCATGTCCACATTTTCTGATCAATAGACTGTCTGAACTGGTAGCCCATTTATTTCAACATTTTGATTACATTTAATGACTGGAAATAGCTCCAGATAATATTGTGATAAACATGTAGAGTGTTAAATAAGAGAAACCTCCTCAGACAGATTTATAGATGTTACAGATAACTTTGGCCATGCTTCCTAAAGAAAAAAAAATCTGTGCAAAATTAGCAGATAAACAAAGCTGCTTCTCTTAATATATTCGCTTTGATGCCTAGGCCCTGGCCTACAATCTGACTTACAGTTTATTTTTACTATATTAATGGGGGAGAAAAAACTATGCAAAGAAACATCGAAGGTGGGGGAAAAAAAGTTAATGACTCTACTGTCAAAAGCAAAAATACCTCAATTTGAAACGTAAAAACAAAACAGTTTAAAAAATCTGAGAATTGCATTGGATGTTGTGAGGCCAAATAGAGATGCCGCGTAGGTACAAACCCTGTGGCTCTAATTATAAAATACATCTAATCAAACACATTCTTATATTTTAAAGGTATACTCATTACTTTTGGTGGATTTGTAACTGATTACTTTAGTTTCATAATCAGTTTCATAGGTGGAACATTTAGAAGATTCAGGTCTTATCACTGCTCAGTTATAGTGACAAGGGTGTAATTCATGTTTACGTTGTATACATTCAGAACTGCAATACTAATTTGCCCTTTTTAATCAGTTTTAAACTGGCATGCAGGCGTTACACAGTCTTCTTGTTGATGGAATCTAGGTCCACAAGGTCCATGCATTTGCTTACGCAAAAATGCATGTGTGGGTAATAAATCAGCAAAAAGTTTGTCATATTAGCACCCATCATTGTGAGAACAGACAAAAACTTGGGGCTAGTGTTCGCAAACATCACTTAATAAATACATTTCTTGAAGCAGAATTTAAAGTAAATTTGATAATGATAGCTGACCACTATGCAGTAATTTAATCAATGCTATCTTTACAAAAATCAGGGATGATTTTAGCACTTTGGATGGTGGCTGAGTTTCAGACAGAATTCACTTGAGTTTTCTTTAAGTTTCTCCACTTGACGATATGGTTTAGGTTGGGCTGAGAGTGGGATCAGAGTCAAGTTATCACATAACACTCTATGGAACCTACTTGAAAATTTGGGATGTAGTTGCATATCAAATCATAGTGAGTGCTTTTTAAAGATCTATACGTTTAAGGGTTCAAATCCTGACCTTTATCCTTTATAATTAAACAGGCTACTTTTGTTGCTGCTTTATGACTAGTATGTGTAAATGAGCTCTGTTCTGATTGGTATGGTGCCTCACTCAAGAAGCAGTCCAGGGTGACACACTCCTTATAACATAACCTAGAATGGGCAGGACTAAACTGCTGTAATGTTTACAAACACCTCTTTGGACTCTTCAAACATGTGGGGAAAGTGTGTTTTTTTAAATTGACCCTTTGGTTTAACTCAAATTACTTGACCACAAATGAGTCATTTAAAACTAATGTTTAAATTATACAATTATTCATCACAATTCATTTGTATCTTCTCCAGTGACATTGTATACTTACTTCCAGTCCAAAAGTTTCCATATCTGACACAGTAATACAAGGTTTTACACATTTTTATTTATTCATGTATTCTTTTTGTATATTTTACAGGTTTAAGGCTGGTCATGCCACTGCAAAGCAGCTGTTGTCTGTTAAACCGAATAAGTATAGATATTACTTGATATGAGGAAAAGTATTATATAGTCAACTTAGTGGTGGTGAATTATAAAAGGATGCAAAACTGACACACAATATAAAGCTGTGTTATGGCAACAGATGCTGACAGAAGGACAGAAAGCTAATACAGACAAAGGGCAATGCCAATACATACAATGCACTTCAACAATGTACTTTCTTGAATATTTATTTTTTTCATCTTGACGTACATTTTAACAGTCAATAAGTAACACTGTTGTTTGTGGAACTATGATCAAAGCAAACTCCATCATATACACAGTCATCATTGCGCTCAAGTTAAAACAACAAAATGTGATTTGTTCTGTGGAGCTCTATCCACTAATATAATTATTCTAGTCATCCCCACCGTGCTATGTGCATTTGGCGGTGTGTAATAAAATTCTGGGTCACTAAAGACAGTACTGGATCCTGGAAATTTCCACCAGGGGCTTCCTGATCCACTTGGTAATGTAGACATGAGCTTACAGACAGCAGAATTGGACACTTACCATAGAGTTCCTCAGGCAGCATAGTATTTTATTTTGCCATCATCAAATTCAGCTACACAACACAGTATTTTCCTGACACATCATAAACATTTAGCAACAATTAAGCAGGGTAAAAAGTGAAGACAATTGTTTTTGCTTAGCTATTAAGCATACACTGAAGGGTAACTGTTATCCATTGTGCCTGACATCATAGCATGGTAACAAAACATAAAAAAGGCATGACCCATTTATTTAAGTCGAGTTGGGCGGAGGACCATGTGCAAGTTATTTCAAGATGAGACCACAGTCCTGGGTGCAGCCAATCCAAGTTTTTGTTTCTCCTGAAAACAACATCTGCTATAAAACAAGAGGCACCATAGTAACAGAAAGCTCCACCACAAAACCAAGACAGGAACAGTACCCGCCCCGTCTCTGCTGGACCCCTGCTTCTAGACCCAGCTAGTTTCCATTGATGTCTCTGCATATATCCATAATAGAAAAGACTGAGTTTGGCATAATTCAGTCCTAATGATGAGTTCTGAGGGTTGAAACCCACTGTCCTGGCCCCCTCCACAGAGATAAATTACCTCTGACATGGAATCCATGGTTCAGAGGTCCTTAGCTCCACCAAAACAAGTCCAGTGAATGGAAGATTAGAGGTCGCCACTTTGGGGCTCAGGGTTGCGAACCTCATGGCTGGAGGTGCGGCCCAGCCGAGGGAATCGGGAGGAGGCTTTGGAAAGGGCCGTTTTGCTCCCACGCTCACTGGCAGCAGGACTGTCCCTGTGAAAACACAAAAGCAGGTGAGAGAACACACAGCTTGTTTCAGGCTGTCACAGTGGTCAACCACAAGGACATGTAATGACAGCACTGTAGTGGGCTGAATGAATATATGCAAATGACCTTTGTCTTGATTGGTTGCTCAGTATTATGCCTCTAAAATGTGCAGTGTACTGATTAAAATATTCAGTTGAGACTAAAATATTCAGGGACATCAGAAAAAAAGCTTAAAACTGTAAAGTGAAAAGGAAAAAACCAAAAAAAGACACTTTAGAAATTCCTTGATTTGGAAGTCTACAGTGACAGTTTTCCACCAAGTTCCTTGGTTTTCACACCCATATGGATCCTCAACACCAGCTCCATTGTCAAGAAGGCCCAGCAGTGTCTCAACTTCCTGCAGAGTCTAAGAGAGCACACCTCCCCAAAACACTCACCACATTCGACAGCGCACCTATAAAGAGTATTCTCTGTAGCTGTATCATGGCTTGGTAAAAGAATTGCTTTGGACTGCAAGACTCTACAAAGGGTAGTAAGTTCAGCTGAGAAGATCATCAGAGTCTCTCCCCTCTGTCAAGGACAATTACACCACACACTGCATTCACAAAGCCACCAGCATTTTAGATGACCCCACACACCCCTCACTCACCCGCTTCTCCCTCCTCATATTATCACAAGGTTCCATAGCATACAGGCCTTCTCTGCCAGAATGGGAAACAGCTTCTTTCATCAGGCCATCAGAGAACTACACACACACATACACACAACACACACACATATACACAAACACGCAAGCGTGCGCGCACACACACAGCTGAACGAAACTTCCTTCTCTTAACACATACACACTGAACTGTTCTGCCTTTAACAAACAATTCAAACCCCAACTGCCACTGTAAATACCCCTTTATTTATTATATACTGCACACTCTCTGTCCTGCCATTATTGCCACAATTATTTATTGCTGTCTCCCTCTATATTTGCACACTTAATGGATCATTTTTTCACACTTAATGGATCTGCTGCTAGAATACAGTACCTGCCATAATATAGTATTCATTCATAGTATTGCACTATTGCAGCTTTTGATGACTAATCTTGTCCAGTTGTTTTATTGCTCGTGTATTTTCTTACACTCTCTCTTGCTCTTTTTGCTCTTTGTATAATATCCTGTCTGCATTTAAGTAGTCTTGTGATGGTCTGTCTTTTTCTTATTTTGCACAGTGGTCCTAGAGGCACGTTGTTTCATTTCACTATGAACTGTGCATATGGCTAAAAGACATCTCCCAATAACAACACTCTTTATTACAATATGGACGAATAGGTTAAACTGCTGTTGCTAAAAGTCATATATACAGTAACCCCCACTTATACGCAAATCAGCAGTCGCGATTTCAGTCTCACACGGATTTTTTCAGAGAACCAAACTAATCATTTTTCGTTGAACCCCCGCACATGGGTGGCATGGCAGACGAGGCCAAGACATCACAGCTTTTTTCGTGGCAATATATAAATGTTCGGATATTTGTGCTAAATTAGACAAAAATATAATTTAATAATTTTGTAACATAAATACTAACGTAAAGTCAGCTACATTTCCATGTAAAAATAACTATAAATGTTTTGGTACTGTGGAGAGAAACACAAAGAAAGTGCATCTTGGGATGGTGAAATACCGCTGTAC
>JBBJLS010090196.1:0-22356 GCA_037577275.1 Bryconaethiops microstoma
TATCTATCTATCTATCTATCTATCTATCTATCTATCTATCTATCTATCTATCTATCTATCTATCTATCTATCTCTCTGTTTCTCCCTCTCTCTATCTATCTATCTATTTCTGTTTCTCCCTGTCTGTCTCTCTCTCTCTCTCTCTCTTTCTCTGTTTCTCCCTCTCTCTATCTATCTATCTATCTCTCTGTTTCTCCCTCTCTCTATCTATCTATCTATTTCTCTCTCTCTCTCTCTCTCTCTCTCTCTTTCTCTATCTCTCTGTTTCTCCCTCTCTCTGCCCCCTCTCTCTTTCTCTCTGTTTCTCCCTCTCTCTCCGAAGGTGTTTCAGTTGTTTTCACATGTTCCCTCCAGGTTTAGTATGCCTTGCAATACATTATTGTCATCATTTGACAATGCACACCTCGTAGATGATAGATGTTCTGCACAGCTGTGGAGGTACCCGAAGGAATGAAAGTGTAAATATTATTTTTTGGCATTTTTTCCTTTCTAAGCTAATTTGTACCTCTTTAGCCCTCCGCTAAGTCTCTTGCCTCCATCGCTCCCAAGGTGTGCCACGGAAAGCTGATGTCATGGCTTAAACAGAAAAATGTACCTCCAGCCCTGTGGTGTCGTTTATACCAACTGCAGTTTGGGTGCTGTCCAACATCAACACTAGTCAGAGCTTATTTAACCAAATGAGCAGGTGTTTAACCGCTCTGTGTGTGTTGGGTTGACAAGTGTCAAAACGGGGAGTGATAGCAAAATCTGCAGCACGGTTTCAATGTGTTCCAGACACACAGTAAGTGTTTGTGCAGTCTGGTTAATTAGGTTCGTCCCTCATAGAGGGTCAGAAAAAATATTGTGAGGGGACCCGATATATATTGCTTTACGGGGGCCATATATGTTGGAACATGGAGCTGTTTTTACAACACAGAAATGTACGACCTGTGGTTTATTTGAAGAAGGTAAGCCACAGTGGATACCACCCAGTCTCTGAATGTAACACTGAGCAGCTAAAAGCTGAATACTCTAAGCTGTTGTGAATGTGATACATTTTTGCGAGAAATGTAAAATCTTTGATACGTATACACGAAATCCTAGCCGGGTGAAACCTATACCTATTTTATTTCCCAGGTATTATACCTTAAAAGACTCATGTTGTACATTTTTCTTGTACTTTCCTCCCCTGAGGTCCATTTGTAATGTGGGCTTATGCAGCAAACTGTCATAGTTCATTTTTATTTAAACGTTTTCCAAATTCTCATTATCCCTGAGAATAAAAGAAAGCTGTTTTTTGTTTCTGTGCCTTTAAGACTGATATGTGTGAATGACTTCTTTTTTTATTGCTCGTCCTGTATTGGGCCTTATTTTCAAAAAGCAGTCCAGCCTAAAACACTCTTTATAACCTCATTTTGCACTGGCAGGGCTAAACTGAACTGGGCTGATGGAGTCATCGTATAAAAATGTCAAACTTGTCTGTTTTTGCAGTACATTATAATTCTAAACCCCATAACAATATTTGCATAAACTTAAAAAAGGCATAAAATCCCTTTAATATCTAAACAGGGATCGTCAATTAAGCTTTTAGTGTCAAAATGCGATGAAACGTTATTCACTTGTGTTGAATTAAGTTGATTTAATTATATTTAAAGTAAAAGTTTGATTAAATGATGATTAGTCCTTAGTCTTTATAATCTATCTTAGAAGCAGGGGATGCTTCAATTCCTTAAATGTGTTTCCCACATTGTCCTAAACAGCTCAACAAACAGCTAATATTACTCACAGTCTTTGAAGGCTCTGTCATCATCTGAGTCTGCCATGGACATCATGTCTCACGAAGTTCTTCCCAAATGTCCTGCAGAAACTTTCTTGCTGTCTCCAAGCCTTCTCACATGCTCTGGATGGAACAGCGTTCCTCACAGACCCCGACACAAGGACAGAAAACACAAATGTGAGACCCTCCCCTTCAAGTGCAGAGTGTGTAGTGCTGTTAAGCTTGTCTCAGCGGTTCAGTTCTGTGGCTGGCCCACCTTTGTCAAGAGCTGAACTAATTATCTGTGTGGCTGGCCATCGTACCTCACCCCCTCCTCCTCATACAAACACACACACACACACACACACACACACACACACAAACTCAGCCTGTTGCACACATCCACTCAACTGAGTCGAGTAAGCCCCAGCAAAGGAATGCAGCCCCCTTCTTGTTTCATTCATGGCTTGTCTTAGCCCTATACAAGCACATGCCTGATCTATCTCGGGGGCTGACTGATCAAAATCTGCATTTTCATCCAACAGATTCTTGTTTTTTTTTCTTTTATAATCTGCATTTGATGGAGGATCTTCATTGTGAAAAATCAATGCACCAAACAGCGTTTCCTGCAATATAAAAATCACTTCTTTAAAGAACCCTTTTTGTGAATATGTTGTGTAACAAACTTTTAAATAATGCGAAGGTCCTATATCAAGAGCCATACATCCAACCCAAGGACAACTGAGGAACATTTAGGTTGTGTTTGTAAAGACAAATGATACACGCAGCATTTTTAATGCATGGCTTATATAATTTATAACGTGTTTTTTTTAACAAACACTTTACTGGATTTAACAGTGCAGTATAGCTGTTCTGTAATCATATTCGTTTTATAAAATGGGCCAAAATAATGACCAAACTCTTTCTTGGGTTAATCCCCATCTGCTGTTTTGTTCAGCCTAGGAAGTTTTGCTGCTCAGATCACTGTGTAGTCGAACTGTATGAAACACATTTGAATTTAGCTGCCCTGGCTGAATGCTTATTGTTCAATGAGCAGCTCTGAGCATGCTTGTGAATAGAGCACTCAATATGAAGAACTCAAAGTGAGCCTTATTCTCTGTCTTTTCCTCTCTGCGAACCTACAATCCTCCACACTGAGAGTGTTAAGCCCTATTCACAGCAGACCATTGCCTAAAGTGTATTTTTTTTCAAAACCTCTAATGCCCCCTTCCCAACTTCCCCATGTCTTTACTCCGTGCGTTCTTTGGGGAATAGGGAGTCCATTCAGGGCAAAACGCCATTGTGAAAATGTCTTGGGAAAGGGGAGAGGTGTTTAGCATAAATGACAATCACTATATGGGGCGGAGCCGTTCAAATAATACAGCCGAGTGAACAAGCAACACAAGAAAAGGCAAGAAAAGAAATGCACCATGCGGTTATAATAGATGAGCTTTCCCCTGGAAATACCTTATCATTTCTTGTTTATGAGAATTTTCACCCACTTAAGAGGAGAAAATACACAAAGATGTTGTGAACAAGATGCCACCTGGGGAGGAAAACTAGTATTTAAATGGATTACAACAGTCGAAAAGCAATGGGTTTGAAATTCTCTTTATTTTTTCCTCATTTATTCCTTTTCAGAAAAAAAAAGTTTCTTACAATAAGAAAATCAGAGAAAAACAGGGCTTTCATACAACTTACAGGACTAACAAAACGGTCACAAAAGCTATAAGTTTACTATTTACATCCACTGAAAGAGCAAAAACATTCCTTACTGGTTACTGATCGAAGTTATCATTATGTTTAGGATTACTTATATACACCTCGCCTTCATAATTATTGGTTTATGTATTAAGTTGGTAAATAGAGTCATATATCCATATGTACACTAATATGTATATATGCGTGTATTATATATGTTTATATATACATACCTATATATGTGCATATATATGGAGAGAGGGGAGGAGAAGTGAGGAGAGATGATAGCACCTTGTCCCCCCCCATGCAGCATTCCCTCACATTCATATGAATCACGGAATCACAGAGGAACTCTCACGATAAAAGATTTTGCTCCGTCTGCACAGGAAATAACACTGTCTGGAAGGGAAACAAGACATGCCATAGCTGTCCAACTGTCCATGGCTGTAGAATTCTCTACTCTTAGCATTAGCACTGGTCTCTTCTCACAGCTAGGGCTTACCTATGCTACAAACATCCAAAACCCACTGTAATTATCAGATAAAAATAAAAGTTTCATGAAGTCTCAGCTTTCACTGGAATTTGATCCGACTATTTTCAGAGGATTCAGAATTTAGAAGAACAAAATGACACAATTTGATGCATCAGTGCATTTTTACACAGACATGCACACATGCATGTATATGTACATATATAGCTACACACAAACACACACACACACACATACACACACACACACACACACACACACACACACACACACACACATATATATATATATATATATATATATATAGTTGGCCCTATGTGACCCATCACATCACATACATTAAGAACTATTTGGGAACCCTCTCAGGGCAGAACTTGGCAAAATAGAGCAGAGGGGTTGTGTTGACATAACCGGCAGCCTTCCTGGATGAAGTGGCCCTTGTTTAAGCCTCCCGCTGTGGGAAATGTAAACGGTGACACATGGGAGCTCGCCTGAGCCTGGCACTGCCTCTTAATGGAGGTGCTGTAAGAAGCTGCTATGAGTTACTGAACCGAGATCAAACTTGTGCTGCCTCTGGGGATGGTTCAGGTATGAGTTTGGTTATAGAAGTGGATCTTAGATCAGAGAAAAGAAAGCAGGATGGAGGTGCTCGTCTAAATGATAAATTATCTAAATGATCTACAGTCCATAGACATAGATGCTGTTATGCGATAAAGCAAAAACATACGTAAAAGACAACCGTATTGTAAGTGTGATGTAAGAACCCTTAATTTATGAGAAACAGAGCACTACAGAGCATTGCTGAAGACCATACATGGGTGGGAAAGGTACACTATCCTATAGAAGTCAGAAAGGAATTCGCCATAGATTTTGTTATAAGTATTCATACTGGGTGGCCTAATACCAGTGAACCATGAAAGCATGAAAACATGGAATTCTTACATGTGTTAGTGTGTGAGCACACAGTTAGTACACATTCCCAGTCAAAAGTTTTTGCACTCCACAGTTGTTTTACCACTTATCCATTTATTTCAGAAACTACAAATTTGTATTCTTGTGCTTTGGAAAGTTGTTTAGTGAACAAGCATAAATAAAAATATGCCACACAAAACAAGTTTCCTTTATAACATGGAAAGAATCTGTAACAGTGCATGTATGACGTCCTGTTAACTGGTTGTGTGGTGATGCAGAGTCGGATTCAAACTATTTCTGCCCATTTACTGTCACATAATAGTGTATTAAATATCTAACACTTTATCTGGCAATCCACATTTTAAATATATTAATTGGCTTTATATAGGTCAGTAGTGATGAATGAAAAAATCTGAAATTTTCTGGCTGATAAAGATATTCAAAATGGTGAACACAGTGTAAATGTATTTGCTATCCAAGAAAACTGGGTGTAGTTTTAGTAAATATTAAGGAATATGCAAATGTAGACAATATCAGTGTGCATCAAAACTTTTGACTAGTGGAGCATGTAAAAGATAAGCATGTCTAATCAATAGAAATCAGATATGAGACATTACAACAGAAATATTTGTTTGGTTATTCATGCTCTCAAATAAAAATTTGTTTGAATTCTAATTTCATGATTACTTTTAAATGATAATACTTTTGTTTTACTTCTGTATAGTTGTGAGATATAACACTCCCATCTACCAAAGGAAATGAATGTATTTTGACCTAAGTTATATTTTAGAAATTAAATTGTGTGAAAATGTATACTATACTAACAAAAGTATTGGGACACCAGACAATTACACCAGCAGGGACTTTAATGACATTGCATTCAATTACATAGACTTTTTCAATTAATTTGCCCATTCCTTCTGCAGAGCATTTATGAGGTCACTGATGTTGTACGAGAAGGCCTGGCTCGCTATTTCCTTTCTAGTTCATCCCAAAGGTGTTGGATGGGGTTGAGATCAGGGCTCTGTGTGGGCCAGTCAAGTTCTTCCACACTGAACTCACCCAGCCATGTCTTTATGGAGCTGCTTTATGCACTGGGGTACAGTCATGCTGGAATAGAAAAGTTTCTTCCTCAAACTGTGTCCACAAAGTTGGAAGCATGTCGTTGTCCAAAATGTCTTGGTATACTGAAGCATTAAGATTGTCCTTCAATGAAAGTAAGGGGCCTGAAAAACAGGTCTGTCTGAATACTTTTGTCCATATAGTGCATTATGACTTATTTGGAATGACCTCCTGCATATGTGACTCATAACTTCATAAAAGTGAGTCAGCATTTCAGTGCTGAAGTATTGTATGTTGTGTGAGCTTTTCAGTTGTTGTTTTCCTCTTTACTGAAAAATAGATGTTTCATCTCCATTTCTAATGAGTTTATCTAATAAGGATGAGTCAGAATTTGTTATGAGATTATACTTTAAAAGAAGTGTCAGTTTAAATAAGGTATGTCAGCATTTCTGATGAGATTTTATAGTAAAGGTGAGTGAGTTTATCTAACGATCATACAGTAAAATGAATCAGCATTTCTCACCAGATTATCCAACCGACATGGACAATTCTGTGAAGGTGAGTCAGCAATTCTAACAAGATTGTTCAGTAAAGGTGAGTTAGAGCTTCTAACCAGATTATCCAGTGATGAGTCAGCATTTTATGACACTACAGTAAAAGTGAGTCAGCATTTCTAACCAAATTATCCAGAAAAAGGGAGTCAGCGTTTGAAACTAGATTATCTAGCAAACGTTAGCATATTAAATATGATAATTCTATAAAAGTGAGCCTCCTGTGTCTTGTTAAAGATTCTCCACATCTCTGGTTGGTGGTAAACAATTATGGGAGTCTAAAATCTCCCATAGTTGTTCAACTGGGTCTATCCACAGCATATGGTTTACATGACTATCATACTTATGGAGCTTTTCAGAGACCACCCTCATCAGTATAGAAATGATTTTAAGACATAGATGATCGGTAGAATACATAATTTTTCACATTTTCCACATCTCTATTGATCACTGTCTGTGATTCTTACACCACTAAACTTTCACCAATTTCCAAGCGTGTTTGATGATGTCTTTCCCACAGATCTAAATCAGTCCAGCAGTCTTTGTGACTAAAACTGTGGTCGCCCATGCCCCAAAACTGAACCCTCTTTCAAAGTCAGATGTTAGATTTAGATCATCTCCCCTTGCTATCTTGATCTAAAATCCAGGACAGCTGGGCTAGCACGTGGTAGGATGTTAACTGCTTAATTGCATTAGACAGTACATCTGTCTGAAAACTTCTGCACTTAATTTTTCGCCCATCCTTACTAGCCATTTTACTTTCCTTCTTCTGTCTTCTTTGTGTTCTTCTGTTAACTCATTGTATCGTGTTCCTTTGTTTTTTTTTTACCCTAGAAAATGATGAAAGACAATAACCTGGTGCGACACCTGGACGCGTGTGAGACGATGGGGAACGCCACAGCAATCTGCTCTGACAAAACTGGAACTTTAACCACTAATCGCATGACGGCTGTGCAGATTTACATAGGAGAGCAACATTTCCTAGAGATTCCGACTCCACAGCACATCAGCCATCACACACTGGAGCTCTTGACCACTGCCATCTCCCTCAACAGTGCATACACTTCCAAAATCATGGTGAGCAGCTTCTGCTCTGGCTGGAGTTTAAAGCTGATTTTACAGAGTGAAATTTTCAATAAGCTAGTTGACAGTTTAAAAAAAAACTTTTTTATTATTCCACTAGTTAGCAATATTGGAAGCTAGAATTTTTTGTATTCCTAGTGCAATTCTCCTGTAAAGTTGAGCCACTGTTTGTAACCAGAGCATCCAGTAAAGGTGAGTCCGTGTTTTGAACAGGATTACAGATGAGTCAGCATTTTAATACAGATTATAAATGCACTATATCGACAAAAGTATTGGGACGCCTGACCATTACGTTAACAGAGACTTTAATGATGTTGCATTCAAGTACATAAACTTTAATATGGAGTTGGTCCCCCCTTTGCAGCTACTTCCACTCTTCTTGGACAGCTTTCCACAAGATTATGGAGTGTTTGTCTGGGAATTTGTGCCCATTCATTTTGTAGGGCATTTATGAGTTCGGGCACTGATGTTGGGGGTTGAGGTCAGGGCTCTGTGCGGGCCAGTTCTTCCATGCCAAACTCATGGCGTGTCTTTATAGACCTTGCTTTGTGCACAGAGCCTGCACATCTTTGTGTGGTTTTATGTAGAGAGAAGAAAATAAGTAACATGACACTGCATGCCAAAGTCAGTTCTTTGTCTTAAACTTTTGTGAGATTATTTAGCAACTAAATACAGTTTCAGCCAGGTGTGTGATGTTTTAAGCATGTTAATTAGTAGGTTATGACCTTTTATTACTTGTTAGCCTAAAATAAAACTGTTTGGGGGAATTATCTTATTTTTTATTTTTCAGATCAATGTTTTAATTGTTATTGAAATTCAGTTATGTTCTATAAATGAAGTTCTAGTCCCTGTATTACCAAGGAGACAGAAACATCCAAATATTTCTAACCAAACATTGACAGTAGAGTTCCAAACTACCTATTCACCAACTCTGTGTTTTTTAGGCTAAATTTCCACACTTGAAACTTAAGGCAATGTTGAATAATAAGCCACAGCTCCTACGATTGGAAAAATGCACTCTTTCAAAGTATTCTTTATACAAATCATTAATTCCTTTCCAGAGCAAAACTAAAGAAGCTAAATATGTCTTGGCTGATCAACTGCATTTGCAGTAAAAGGGTGCACTGGGTACATTTGATTTTTCCCAGTCCTATACCTTTAATCTCTCCTATAGCAAATTGTTGTTGTCAGAAGAAAGCTTTGTATCCCCATTTTTGTTGTTTTTTGTTTACATAACCTGAAAACACCAACTGGCCTGACATTGTGTAATAATTGCACTATGAATCGATTACAAAATTTCTTCTAAAAAGGCCGTTTCACATTAGGTTTCAATATGGGGTTTTTCCTTCTCTTGTAAAGTTACCGTTTTGGAGATACAAGGCTCTGTTATGACAGCAATAGTATATAAGAGTAGGAGGGGGACCGTAATTGCTAAAAGCACTTTATTCTTTTTTCTTTTGACTGTATCTTCTTTTTTCTCTCACTCCTCTCTATTTTCTTTCCCTCTGTCTATGATTCTCTCTCATCCATCCCCACCCACTCTACCTCTCTACCGCACTCTCTCTCTCTCTGTAGGCCGCAGATAAAGAAGGCGGTTTGCCAAAGCAGGTGGGAAATAAGACGGAGTGTGCTCTGCTGGGTTTGGTGCTGGATCTGAAGCGGGATTATCAGTGTGTTAGAGAGCAGATTCCAGAAGAGAAGCTCTATAAGGTCTACACCTTTAACTCCGTCCGCAAGTCCATGAGCACCGTCATACAGCTGCCTGACCAGAGCTTTCGCATCTACAGCAAAGGAGCTTCCGAAATACTGCTCAAAAAGTGGGTTTGTGTGTACGCTTGGTTATGTATGTACATTAATAGAAGATTTCACTGATTTTCACTCTAGAGAAATGTAGTGAGGCTGATTTGTATAATAGCAGCAATAATAGGAATCAAGTGTTTCTACTTCACTGAGTTAACTAAGATGGCTTCAGGACAGTTCTGCACTAGTTGTATGATAAGACTTTGGCCTGTCCAGATATATCAATATTTATTCTAATCAGTATAAAGCTAATAACACTAGTATTATTGGCATTATTGTAGTTATAGAAACTAGGAAGACTGTTGTGATTGTGAAAGTTCATATTTTACATTTTTCATGTTTTTTTTGTTTTCATTTATTGAGAATTCATGGCGTGTGTATGTGTGGAGACGCACTTGTTGAAAAAAAAACACAAGGCATAAAAGGGGGAATAATTCCCAGTTTATGCTCTCTAACAAACCCTCTGCTGGAAGGGGGGTTAAGAAAGGAAAATAATATATAACTCAATCAAAGAAGAGTAACCACCAGCCTGACGGCCGTAGGAGGATAGCAGGAAAGCCAATATTAGTCCTAAGCACAAGCCCAAAAGAAAGCACAAAGACCAGAAAGGTCAAACACTTGTGGCAAACACACAGCTTGTGTGAGAGGAGACAGCGACCGGACGGGTCGTGCGGAAAATTGCAAGGGGGACAGGTGAGGGAAAGCAGTACGGTAATAAACTGAAACAGAACAAAATTAGACAGAAGGTGAAATCAGTGACATATAAACACAGTGAAGACAGCAAATGGTAACATAAACAGGCTGTGAGGAAAAACGAACATACACATATTCCATCTAGACAGAACGTGAAGTACATGAAAAGGACCAGGGCTCCTCCCAGTGTCAGTGGGGAGCATGAGGCTGGTGGTGCTGGCGTGACATACAGAATGTGTGTTGAGTGAAAACATGGTTTGTGTGATTGTGTCAGCAGTCTCACTACTGTTCTCCTTAAATGTTCTTTTTGTTATTATTCTTTTTATAAAAAGGGTGTGGCTTCTTGTCCAAGCCCATTTTGAATTTTGGAAAAATTCCAGCACTAAAATGTTTGTTACTATATCAGATGAATTGCATGTGTATACAGATTTTTTGATGGGTTGATCAGGAGCCAACTACTGATCACTTTAAATTACTTATCACTTTTATGGTTAAGTTGTCTCCATAATGTATGGGGAGAGAGAGCAGTGGGATGAATCACCTCGACAGTATATATGGGAGAGAGAGTCTTGATGGCTCCAAAGCAACAAATGCAGAGCAACAGATCAGTCCTGCAGAGTTAACTATGTGCACTTTTCCCACCTGTTTGGGGCTAGAGTGGTTCTTTTCAATCCATTTTCAGCCATTCTTAACCATAATTGGCTGGGTAATAGATTGTGAGTTAATGTCCCCCTCCGTGGGTGAGCAGTAAAGTGAGGCACTGAATGAAGAGAATCAGAAGAGTCTCTGATGTGATACCCTGCTGTGAGCTGATTTTTTTAACACAAAATTTTTTTTGGCAATAAAAACCAATACTATGCACTGAAAGTTTGGAATCCACATTTTCTGAGCTATAGGTGAGAAACCCTTTCTTTCTAGCCTTTATAACCTTGCTGTACTATCCCTAACACTTAGGGCAAGTATACCAGGCCCTGATTAATACTAAGACTACAAATTATTTTCAATAGTGATTCAGCACGGACATTAAAATTTTGTCCATGACTAGGCTTGAACTGGCCAATAGTGTATGAACGCTAACCCTTGGTGTACTAACTCAAATCCTTGGTGTAGAGTTTTACCAATCCTAGTCCTGGAGACCCCCTGGAGAGGGTCCTTTGTATACTCAGGTATCCAGTTTCTTATTGCAATCATTACTAACCCTCTCCTTTACTGACTTTAGTTTAACACTTTCTGTATTAACATACCGCTATTTAAACCTGTCCAACCCAGTGAAACTGAAGACTGTTCTGATTTGCCTCATTGCACCAGGTGTTCATCAATCCTGTCTCGGGATGGTTCAGCACGCCCCTTCAGACCACGGGACAAGGATGAGATGGTGAAGAAGGTGATCGAGCCGATGGCCTGCGATGGTCTTCGCACAATCTGCGTAGCCTACAGGGACCTAGCAGGAGATCCACTGCCAGACTGGGACAATGAGGCCGACATCATCAGCAATCTCACCTGCATTACCGTTGTGGGGATCGAGGACCCTGTGCGGCCAGAGGTCAGTGCTGAAATGCTGTTACCTACTGAAACCGTCTAATTTTAAAGTGATAATAAACCAAATATCTAATTTAGACAATTTAATTTGCTTAACACTGGAAATCCAAGGCTCATGCTAACAAGAAAGGTGATACCCAAACAATTCGTATGGTGGAAACTGCATGCCTAAACTGTCATAACAGTGTGGAGTTGTTGAGTAATCCTAAACTTGCTTATGTTGTTTTCAGACACTGCATGACACGCTGCTATCTGTTAACATCAATAAAAAAAAAAGTTACTCCTTTTCTTTTAGCCATGCAGCATAAGTCTAGTGTACTAAAACATGATTAGAGGAATTGTGTAAATGTGATTTCACTTTTATCTATAGATAACATAATAACATAATAGCACTAATAATAATATAACATAACATAATAGCACTACTAATTTGGGATTCAAATTATGTTCAAATAAAGATTGAACAGGCTGTGCGTATAGTAGTTTTACTCTTTCACTATATACAGAGTTAAAAATATACAATATTACAGTGTACAGCATCTGTAGTGTATTTGAAAGTCTAGTTGAAACTCAACAGAATTGCTCACCTCTCACCTCAGCAATTTCAGAACTTGTGAACATAATTTCAGTCTCATTTCATAACATAATTTCTTTACATTCCTCCATCTGCTTCATCAATAATGTCTGTCACATGAATCAGAGCGCCTTGGGTAATGAAAGAAAAGATCAACAAAAGCATGAGACTCGTGATTTTCAAGTTAAAGTTTAATAGCCGTCAAGCACCAGAGGCCTCCTGGAATGTTCCTTTTGAGTCTCTTCCTCAAGAGCTGCTGATTGGTGTGGTGTGATGAGGCTCGCCTCTCGTTGTCCAATCAGGTTCCAGAGGCCATCAGGAAGTGCCAGCGCGCAGGCATCACAGTGCGCATGGTAACAGGCGACAACATCAACACGGCTCGTGCCATCGCCGCCAAGTGTGGCATCATCCACGCCGGGGATGACTTCCTATGTATGGAGGGGAAGGACTTCAATCGGCGAATCAGAAACGAGAAAGGAGAGGTGGGTCGCTTCAGTTCATTTCCTAATTGTAAATTCATTTGCATTTCATAATTGATGATCAAATGAATTGATACATTCTTAAAGTGGTGGATGTTCCCATGTGCACAAGGACTTCAAAGTGGAAGGGACATTGATAACAGAGATGCAACCATTTAGCATTCATCACATGGCAAACCAGTGCTCTAGATAACTTTTTAACTTTTTCATAAAAGGCTGTGTTGGAGAGTAAGACATTAGGGAAATGGTGGTCAGGGAACAGAGTTAAATTAGTATATAAGTGCAAATTAAGTGAATATACTGTCAATTAGGCAGGTATACTCCATGTAATCTCGAAATTGCACTTTCACACACATGGTATATTTTGCACCTATATGGAGTTATTTATTAGTTTGTAGTCTGTTGTGATTAGTGCTCATCCCTAGTGTTTTGGTTAATTGTTTATTGTTCTGTCAAATTCTGAGCAGATGATGTATGGATCACTCTCAGCAGTTGGTGGTCTAGTGGTTAGGGAGTTGCCCCTTAAATTAGAAGGTTGCAGGTTCAAATCCCAGGACTGAGGTACCCTTGATCAAGGTACTGTCCCCACACAGTGCCGTCCAGGCGCTCTCTCCATTTAACGCATTCACTTGGGTGAATGCGTTAAATGGAGAGAAAGAGTTTCGTGCTGTGCTGTGCTGTGTTGGCGTATGACAAAAATGGTCAATTCACGTCACATGTACCCTTGATGTGCTGCTATTTTTGTGATTATAAGAAAAAAATATTATTGTATAAATATACTGTGGAGTGAAACATAACCAACAATACAGAAACCCATAACACAGTATTACAGGAGTAGTCCTAACATTATTTGTTTATTAAATATTCTATCTTTAAATACAAACTGGTGTATGTTGCTACATGTATGTAGTATAAACTCACTAACAATCACTTACCGAACAATGTTACTACACACATTTAGACTAAACTAATGCATACAATATTTTTCCCTTGAAGTCATTAATGCTAAATGCCTCTTCATCACAGGTTGAGCAGGAACGGATTGATAAAATCTGGCCCAAACTTCGAGTGCTAGCACGATCATCTCCTACAGACAAACACACACTGGTCAAAGGTAAAGACGCAAACACACAAGCACATTTCACAGATCAAAATAATTTTTTAGCACTTTTTTCCAGTGCTATTTATAATTAATAAGTATTGTCAAAAGTACTTATTAGCTGTCTCACCAGAAGCAATTTGTAATATGACATTACATTTTGTAATCCTGTAAGAATGCATGTAATACATGTTAAAACACACACATATATATATATATATAAAAATGCTGGGCAACATTTTTTTAATCACGAATAATCGCATTGTTATATGCAAAATTCAGTAATAAATTCAAAATTTAGTGTATTGTGCACTTTTATTAAGTTCATAAATCTCAACTTAAACGTTAATGTAATCTAATCAAATATAAAACCAAAGCTATTTGCCGCTGCAGGGCCTTCATGTTTTATCTAGTTTGTTATAGAAAAACAAGGTAACCTCAGAATCCAGGCAAGGGGTGCTGGAACCAGTGTAGCTTTATAACCATTACAACCCCCCCCCCATTTCTCATCATTATCAGTGTTATAAACTGACTATAAACTGTATGAACTGTATAAACTTTTTTCGGCAGGGTAGCATGAATCGATAGACTCTGCTGTCAATTTGAGCTATGGCAGCCTTTTTCGACAAGGCAGTATAAATCATCAGAACACCGGCACCCTGATCCAGAGCCACGATCAGAACAGTATATCAGACACCTTCCGAGCAACAGCAAGTTAACGTTTATAAATCTGTTTTCTTTTATTTTCTGAACAGGTACCAACAGAAACATTTTTCTTTTATCAGGGAGCAGCAGAAGCAGTCAGTGTGTTCAGTAGCGAGTGCGCCTGTTAAAATGAGGTGAAATGGTCGAGCACAGAAAAACGAACTTTCAAAATAAGAGTAATTTATAAAAACTGCATTAATGCGCGATAAAATAATTGTCGGCATTAATTAAGTAATGCGTTAATGCGTTAATGCGATAATGCGTTAACGTGCCCAGCCCTAATACAATCACTTACTGGCATCTGTAACCTAGTTGCTCATGAACTATGTTCCTATTATGTGTGTGTGTGTGTGTGTGTGTGTGTGTGTGTAGGGATCATAGACAGTACTATATGCGAGCAGAGGCAGGTAGTTGCTGTGACCGGAGATGGCACTAATGATGGTCCGGCACTGAAGAAAGCTGATGTAGGATTTGCCATGGTGAGAAACACGTCATACCTGCATATAGGGAGTGAAGTCCTCCTCCCTGTTCCTCAGATTAATCCTTCTGCTTAAAGAGGGGTCCACACATCTATTTTAAAGAAGAAGCCCTGAACTCCAGAGCAGATTTCCAATGCTTGACAGTATATATTTATTCACAGTAACTTTGTCGTTATGAAATGTAATATTGTATATATGTGTGTCTGTGTGTGTGTGTGTGTGTGTGTGTGCGTGTGTGTATGTGTGTGTCCAGGGCATTGCTGGTACAGACGTGGCAAAGGAAGCGTCTGACATCATCCTGACGGACGATAACTTCAGCAGTATAGTGAAGGCAGTGATGTGGGGCCGTAACGTTTATGACAGTATCTCCAAATTCCTCCAGTTTCAGCTCACTGTCAATGTGGTGGCCGTTATTGTGGCCTTTACTGGAGCCTGCATCACCCAGGTACAGTTTACTAAACATGCAAACACACGCGCACACACACACACACACACACATACACACAGGGAAAAAAAACAGTGTCCGTGTGTGTGTGTAAATGTTTCTGTGCTTCCCTTAACCCATTTCTAATCTTAGCCTCAGCAATTGGTAAAATCTGCAACACATTCAAACACATATATACAGGGGGTCCTCGAGTTACAACAGTCTCGACATACGACGTTTCAAGTTTACAATGCTGACTCCCACTCCCAGTCCCACTCGGCTTACACCATCGGCTTAGCCTTGTACTTACAAACTACGTGGGTGAACTAGTTTGGTTGCGTGCGGTGGAAGAATACGCAGTAACGTGCCGTATGAGTGAGAGACTTTTCCTTTTTCTGCGGCTTAGTTGTGTTTTTGCGTTAGGATCGGTATGTGACTGAGGCTAGGGTGTGTTTTGACTTACACCAAAATTCGGGTTACATCACTGTCGAAGGAATGGAACTGTGTCGTAACTCAAGGACGCCCTGTATATACACACAGTAATTTTAAACTGTGTTATAATAATTCTTATATATTATATAAGAATATTTAACTAAATTCTTTTTATGTTTAATTTTTAAACCAATTCAGGAAATAAAAATGTCAACTTAAGTTACATTGAGAACTGTTAGGAATGTAACCCCTGTCAGAACAAAACCTTGTATCTACATTTTTGTTTTTGTCCTTTTTTATATAATGACAGAATACAAATTTGGAAAAATCAGTTGCCCTTTTCATTGTGTCAAATTTTCATGGTGAACAGACCAATAGGAATAGTCCAGAACTACTTAGATTAAAGTCCATTACATTAAGTTTCCCAGAAAGTGACAAATTGTTTCTGGTTCTTCTGTAAAGTTACTTTTTGAAGATATATAGTTTTGTTCTGACAGCAACAGTAGTGTTAATTTCTTTATAGCAGAACTTTCTGTAATTACACCCTTGTATTTTAAATAAAACAGTATATTACTTCCTGGTTGATGCACATTATTGATGTATATTAACACTAGATCGCAATAAAGATACCATTTTGTCTGTGTAGGACTCTCCTCTAAAGGCTGTGCAGATGTTATGGGTGAATCTCATTATGGACACGTTTGCATCTCTGGCTCTGGCCACTGAGCCGCCCACCGAAGCTCTGCTGCTGCGGAAGCCGTACGGCCGAAACAACCCGCTCATCTCCAGATCCATGATGAAGAACATTCTGGGACATGGCGTGTATCAGCTCGTTATCATCTTCACTCTGCTGTTTGTTGGTACGAGGCTTAGAGCCAAAGGTGTTTTAGTTGCGGTTTGAGAAGGTGGCGGTAATGAAGTTGGACTGTACTGTGACATTCAGGGTTTAATGTGGCATCTTCTGTTTACAGTGGGAATGGGTGTAGGTTAGGGCTGAGCAATATGGACAGAATATTAGTATTGCAGTTCTTCTGTCACATATTGTTATTACAATGCCTGTCAATATATTAAAGGGTCCATATCATCACTTTTCTGGAATGAAAAACGCTTAAAGAATGTAAATATTGTCTGTCCCATCCACACAGTACATAAATGGAAACTAATCAGTTTTTGTGTTGTTACAAAACCCACATATTACCATATGTCTCCTTATTCGAGTTCTTGGAAGTTTTTCAGCCCCTTGCTGCAGAGATTGGTTACATATATCAAATTTAAATGCGCGGTAACAGAAACACCCTTAATTTTACATTTGAAAAACAGTGATGCAAGAATGAATTATGATGATTTAAGAAATCTTTTTAATACACATACCCATCAGGAAAATGTGACAGATGGAAATAGAAGAAAATTAAACATAGAAATGTAATAAATGAAATAGAAGGAAAATATAAAAAATGGAATAGAAGGAAAATGTAAAAAATTAAATAGAAGGAAAATGTAAAAAATTAAATAGAAGGAAAACATCCTGGCTAATCAGTACCTTTAATTGTTAAACCTTGGCCAAAATAAGGAGACTTCTGTCAGATTGCAGTAACATCTTGATTTATCAGAACACCCAGTAACTCACCTAGAGCTGTGATTGGTCGCCCTGTCAGAAACACTGACTGGTTAGAGGCTCACATGCATATTGCAGCCTTCTGTGACATCAGCATTGCAGCGCCGGATATCGCAATAATGATTAACTGACATATTGTGCTGTCCTAGTGTAGGTGCAACCGTGGAAACAAGCCAATAAAATTATAGCATAACCATGGAAATAGGTATAGTGTAGCCATGGAAATGGGTATAACATGACCTTAGAATTTTTTTAGTCTAGCTTTCTGCTTTGAGATTTGATCACTAAATTTGACTAATTTTATTAGAACTTCTTTTAGTAATTACTAATCTTTGAGTGAACTTCATTCATTATTCAAATTTCTTACACACTCCATAATTGCTTCATGTGTTTTACATGTATTTAAAACTTTTAAAACGAATAAAAATGGACAAAATGTTATGATAGTCCTTAACAGAAGTATCTGCTATGGGCATAATGACAAAATGAGGAGTTACAGCAATTACAGCAGGGGCAGCTGGTGGCCTAGGGGTTGGGCATGTGATCAGAAGGTCGTGGGTTCGAATCCCAGGATTGCTAGTGTCATCACTGAGGTACCTGTGAGCAAGGTACCGTCCCTCCACACTGTTCCCCGGGTGCCCCTTGTTGGTGGCAGCTCACCACTTTACTTGAATGTGTTAAATGCAGAGAAAGAATTTCACACTGTGTGCTGTGGTGTGTTCACGCCTGACTATAAGGGGCCACTTCACTTAACTTTACTTGTTAGCTGCATCAATCTCTAAGCTCCAGTGCTCAAATGTTGCACAAAAAAAGTTGCATATTAAAAACATTTCAGAAACATCTGCCATTACATTGATTTTATATTATTGAAAACAGTATGTACACATAATCATGCTGATAAATGCACTCTTTTTCTGTAACTAATTAATCTATTCTCCTCAGGTGAAAAGATATTCGATATAGACAGTGGCCGGGAAGCTCCCTTGCACGCTCCCCCTTCTGAACACTACACCATCATCTTCAACACCTTTGTCCTCATGCAGCTTTTTAATGAAATAAACGCACGCAAGATCCACGGGGAGAGGAATGTTTTTGACGGGATTTTTGCAAACCCTATCTTCTGCACCATTGTGCTTGGTACATTCATTGTACAGGTATGTTTCAAAACAGCATTTATACACACACACACACACACACACACACACACAATATATATATATATATATATATATTATGTGCTACCTTAAGTTTAGACACAAAATATTGTGATTTCCCCTTTACCCCAAATGTAGTACATTATTCAAAACTTTTGATGTCTGAAATTTTCTGAGTATATAAGTTAGTTAATTTAACTAACAAGTAATTGAACTTTATTCCATACTAATTAGCATTGTGCAGACTGCTTGCCTCAAGTTTCATTTCGTCTATAGGAAATGGACAAAAGTATAGACTTCACGATGGTATAGGCATCAAGATAGTTGCTACAGTTTTATCTGTGTAATGTTCTTTTGTCACACAATGTCGGAAACCACATAAGTAAGTCTTTTAACTTTACATTATCCTCAAAGCAAATTTCAGACATCAAACATGTGTTGCCTGATCAATTACATTTAGGTTACATTTAGGGGCAAATTTGGTAAACTGGATTTTTCACTGAAGTACTCCTTTAATTTTTCTGTAATAATGTGTGTTTGTAGATAGTGATTGTGCAGTTTGGAGGGAAGCCGTTTAGCTGTGCTCCACTGAACGTGGAGCAGTGGCTGTGGTGCCTGTTTGTCGGTGTTGGAGAGCTGCTCTGGGGTCAGGTAATACACTTTATTACAGTTGTTCTCTGACCAGTCCTCTGGGCATCTCATATGTTCCACGTGTTTTTCTCTGTATTGTAAGATAAAGTGCAGCAAAAGTGTGGACCACCTGGAGGTCCCTGAGTTCCCGTTTGAAAACCTCAGGTGAAAGGACGCACACGCAGAGAACAGAAGTGCCAACAGAAAGGTGTTTAATAAGGTTCTTTACAGTTTCCTGTGCTGCCTTCAGTGGCTAAAGTTCCTTGCTCCATGGTCTGTGGAGGTCACATGAGGTTAGATGAATCTCTAATGTCCCGCCTGCAAACACAGAGGAGGGGAAACACACACAAGCTCCAATTTAGTTCACAGTCCACACAAGTTCCTTGAAAGATCCCCACTGCCACTGGAGAAGTCTATATGGAAAAAAGTATTGGGAAACTTGACCATTACACAAACAGCGACTTTAATGACACTGTATTCAAATATAACAGCTTCCACTCTTCTTGAAAGACTTTCTGCATGATTTTGGAGTTTCTTTGGGAATTTGTGCCCCTGTGGCACCTGTGGCAATGGGTATTATTAAACACCTGAATTCAGTCATTAAGAGGAGTGTCCCAATACTTTGTCCATGTAGTGTAGTCTTGATGGGAAATATGGCTTCTATAAAGGCCATGTATTCATGAACAGAGCATTTTGCACCCCCTAGTGCCCAACTACTGCCCCACTACATTAGGCTGAATGCAGAGATACAGCTGAACATTAGTTTGGTGGCTAATAACATTAACATCGGCATGCTTACCTTTGGGATGGCTAATGTGTATTAATGATTTTTTTTATAATTGTGTTTTTGCATACAGTTGATTTCATCAGTGCCCACCAGCCAGCTGAAGTGTCTGAAGGAGGCAGGGCATGGGCCAGCACCTGATGACATCATGGATGAAGATTTGGCAGAGGATGAGGAGGAAATTGACCACGCAGAGAGAGAACTGAGACGGGGACAAATCCTGTGGTTTAGGGGACTCAATCGCATCCAAACTCAGGTAAACCCAAGGTTTTCTTCTCCTTTGTATAGTTCCAGTGCAGGGATAGATATTCGGGCATATTTGGTTGAAAAATTATTTGTAGTGTTGCTTAACTATTAAATATGTGCTTAAATCTTGCTATTAATTTGACCTTTGTCTCAGTAACCGACATTTTTTTCCTTTTCTTCTTTCTTCTTTACTCAAATTGATAATAACTCTCTCTAATATCACTTGTGTATCTTATTTGTTTGCGTTATAAATTCTTTCTTCTCTTCTTCTCTTTGCTCGCTCAACTCTTCATCTCCATTTATTTCTCTCCTTTTTTTATTTTGACTCTGGGTGTCGTGTGCCGGTAACTATTCCCATCACTGCTATTTTTGCTTTAATTAAAATGATTATCCTGCATATTATTATTATTATTGCCGGGCTATAAGGGCACTGCTTCACCTGCAAAAGCTCACTCTCTGTTAAATAATGTCACTTTAAAAGACCCATATTTTGGAAAACCAACATTTCTTGCTTGATTTTAAAAATAGGCTTTATGTCATATGTAAACAATTAAAAAATGTCATTCCACTCCCCAGTTCGTACAGTCTATATATGGAACTTAAGATACTATCTGTTTTGGATACATCATAGTTGTCATGTCACAACAGTGAACATACACTATTTGGACAAAAGTATTGGGACGCCTGGCCGTTACTCCAACAGGGACTTTAATGACATTGCATTCAAATACATAGACTTGAATATGGAGTTGGTCCCCCTATGCAACTACAACAGCTTCCACTTTTCTTGGAAGCTTTCCTCAAGATTTTGGAGTTTCTGTGGGAATTTGTGCCCATTCATTCTGTAGAGCATTTTGAGGTCAGGCACTGACGTTAGAGGAGAAGGCCTAGATCACAATCTCCATTCCAGTTCATCTCAAAGGTGTTGGATGGGGTTGAGGTCAGGTCAGGGCCAGTCATGTTCTTCCACACCGAACTCATCCAGCCACGTCTTTATGGAGCTTGTTTTGTGCACTGGGTCAGTCATGCTGGAATAGAAAAGGTTCTTCCCCAAACTGTGTCCACAAAGTTGGAAGCATAGTGTTGTCCAGAATGTCTTGATATGCTGAGGTATTAAGATTGCCCTTCACTGGAAGTAAGGGGCCCAAAGCCTGAAAAACAAGTGTTCATATAGTGTATGTGTACCAGTATTAGTCATAGTGCAAACTTAGGAATTACTTTTTATCTGCTATGTCAGCGCTTACCAGTGCTCAAACCTTTCAGGTGTTTAAAGCACTATTGGGTCAAACATGTTCTACTATGAGCTCTTTACAATGATAAGAAAAAGAAAGAAAGGAAAGATAGCCTCCCTTGTACAGACTTAAACATACGATTTCCTAGAGTTTTGAATTCATTTAAATTTATTCTCCAAGGACTGAAAGCAAGCCAAACTGGTCTTTGATTTTCTGAATTATTTGACTGTGGTTTTGCGATTGTTGACTTCATGGAACAAATTGTAAAAACTGGAAAACTTACTTAAGGAAAAAAGTTGGAAAACTGGTTGCTCACTTTTACTAAGCAAATGAGCAAATTAATTTCATCTGAATTCTACAAATTGTGTTTCATCTGGGGCAGAGGGTGGTCTGGTGGTTAGGGAATTGCCCCTGTGATCAGACGGTCATGGGTTCAAATTCCTGGACTGCTACCCTTGAACAAGGTACTGTCCCCCCCACACTGCTCCCTGGGCGCCCAGGTTGGTGTCTGCCCACTGCTTCATTGGTGAATGAGTTAAATACAGAGAAAGAATTTCACACTGTTCACAATGTGCTGTGCTGTTTTCACGCATGACTGTAAGGGACCACTTCGCTTTAAAATACAAATTTGTTTTAAGTAAATTGGTGTATGACAGTGAGCTTTTCCTGATGAAATATACATTTATACACAACCTAAGTGTTGGCGGTTTTATTCTCTCGAAATATTTTCAGTGTCTTTCCCTGCTTCACATGAAAATTGCTTGGGATATATTACAAGAAGGCAGGGCTTCCCCAAGGTTTTGACACTTGCAGCTGTAATGATAATGTGGAAAAGTACAGTGTGCGTTATTGTTTTAGGATTATTGTGTGTGTGTGTGTGTGTGTGTGTGTGTGTGTGTGTGTGTGTGTGTGTGTGTGTGTGTGTGTGTGTGTGTGT
>JBBJLS010090203.1:0-22355 GCA_037577275.1 Bryconaethiops microstoma
GTTGTGCGGGGGGGGGGGTGGGGGAGGGGGGGGGGGTGTTTTTGGTGTGTGTGTGTGTGTGTGTGTGTGTGTGTGTGTGTGTGTGTGTGTGTGTGTGTATTTATGTGTTTTATACTTCAGTTCCGGTTGAATATTCTGATGGCCTGAGGGAAGAAACTGTTCCCCATTCTGGCAGTGGAGGCCGTATGCTACGGAACCTCGTTCCAGATGGGTGGATGGAAAAGAGTGTGCGTGAGGGGTGAGTGGGGTCATCCACAATGCTGGTGGCTTTGCAGATGCAGTGTGTGGTGTAAATGTCTGTGACAGAGAGGAGAGAGTCTCCAATGATCTTCTCAGCTGTCCTTACAATCCTCTGTAGGGTCTTGCGGTCCGAAACATTGCAATTCCCGTACCAGGCTGTGATGCAGCTATAGAGAATGCTCTCTATGGTCCCTCTGTAGAACATGGTGAGGATTGGGGGGTGGAAGGTGTGCTCTCCTCAGTCTCCGCAGGAAGTAGAGACGCTGCTGTACCTTCTTGGTGATGGAGCTGGTGTTGAGGGTCCACGTGAGGTTCTCAGTGATGTAAACACCAAGGAACTTGGTGCTCTGGATGACCTCCACCGAGGAGCTGCCGATGCTCAGTGGGGAGTAATCACGTTGCACCCTCCTGAAGTCAACAACCATCTCTTTTGTTTTCTCCACATTCAGGGAAAGGTTGTTGACTCTGCACCAGTCCGTCAGCTGTTGGACCTCCTCTCTGTATGCTGCCTCATCGTTTCCGCCGATCAAACCCACCACAGTTGTGTCATCAGTGAACTTGATGATGTGGTTCGAGCTGTGCATTGCTGTGCAGCCCTTGGGCCCCCTGTGTTCAGCGTGGTGGTGCTGGAGATGTTGCTCCTGATCCTGACTGACTGAGGTCTCCCAGTCAGGAAGTCCATACTAGCAGCTAGATAATTAAGTGTGAAAAAAAATGTAAAGATTGAGGTAAACAGCAATACCAGCAATAGGACTAAAAAGCTTGTAAGTTATTCAAGGATGTAAAAAGTGCAGGGTCAGATCTGTGATTGTCATTTGAACTTTTCAGAATTTGAAACCAACAAAACTCATGCCTGTATGACTGAGATGGAGGAAAAGTAAAAGAATAAAACATTCAATTATTCCATTATTTGAATACATCAGTTAGCTATATTAATTTTATTTGTTCACATCTTTCTTTGCTTGTCTTTGCAATTGGTGTCAGTTATTTTGTTCTCTTTTTAGCATTTACAAATGCAGTCACTAACAACAGAAGTATTTTCTCAGTCTTAGAAATATACACTACTGATATAATTTTCAGTGCATCTTTGCTCATTATCATATCATTTTTGTTTTGTAGTCCTTGAGAGTCTTAGAAAAACTCTTTTCAAGGACTGCACTTTGATCTAGAGCCAGTATTGAAAAAAGCAGAAAGAAAACAATATGTTTGTCACTAGAAGCTTTACCTTTCCTTTCAATTAGCTTCACTTCTTCTTTTACTTTTAGAGGCTCTTTAAGAAAAGAAAGAAACTTATGAAATGTATAGTCTTTAAATGTCTAAACTTTATCTAACCTTGAATGTGGGACAAGGTGATTTACACTCTGCATTATGATACAAAATATGGGTGTTGTCTTAGAAAGATGTGCATTTGTTCATTTCTTAATTCATTTGTTACTTCATTCATTCATTCATTCATTCATTCATTCATTTGTTATATGAGCCTCTTAATCAATTGAGGGTCACAGCACTCATATAATGAAAGGCCCTGGACAGGTTTAGCCTGTCAATCATCTTCATAACTAGAGGCAATTTAGTATCTCAAGTTCACCTGACATGCTTGTCTTTGGACTGTGGGAGGAAACCGGGACTCCCAATAGAAATCCACACAGTCAATCAAACTCCACACTGGGAATCCAACCTTAAAACCTTTAGTTATGTGAACTACTGTTCTACTGTATTTTTGTAAGAAAAAAATTCTTACCTGTGATTAAGGAGAAAAGCTTGATATCTTCATGTAGTGGAGGGAACAGGACTGTGTGTCTGGGTTGATTACATAGGGAAATTTCCATCACAGAAAATGGAAGTGACGTCATTCCACTTTCTGTTTGCTCCTATATAAGTTTTACCTGGATGACTGAAAAGGGTAAAAACAAAAACACTGAACTTCAAATTTTCACAATGAGCTGAATTGTCAGATTGTAGCATCCTGATTCTTTTTTTAAATAAGATTTTACAGTGCAAAAGACTATTTATGCTAATAAACTACTGTGTAATAATCCAGCAAATTAATTTGGTATTTTATTTTCTTTTTCAAAATGGAATATCTATTTGTCCATATATATTTAGCTTTTTTTTTTTTTTAACTTCTGTTTAATTATAAAAGTCCTAAAACTAGTTGCTTGATTACTTTACAGGACCTCATAATAACATGGCACCAGAAGAACTATGTGTTTGTATTTCTCATAACTTATAGCACAGTATGAGTTTTAAAGTAAAGTTTACTACAGTGTAGTAATAACAAATTATATTCCTAAATAAATTTAATCCCACTATTTTCTTACCTTGCCTCCCCTACTGTACTTGGGTCAATGGACCTCTGGGTAAAGGCATCAGAATCAAATAGCAAAACAGTTCTTCTCTTTTATTTTGTTTGTTTTTCTCCTAATTTTCAGTCTAATTATCTCAGGAGAGGCATTACATGTACTTGGTGTACCTTTGTTAAGCTACTCTTAAATGCAAGGTACTTAAAAGAAACAACAAAATGTAGCCACCTAAATGGTTGCAATTTATCATCAGTAGGTCTGTTTTTTTTGGCATTTTCAGCTTTTTGCCCAGCAATCAGACTTTCTTCAAGGTTCTAAAGGTTAAGCCGCTGCCAGTGGCAAGCCTGGTTGACCGGCTGAAATGTTCACCTTGGAAAAGGCATATTTATTATGCTGTTGTTTAAATCACCAAACATTAAGTAGCACTTATAAATATTCAGGTTTATCTCATGTTTGTGATTATGTTTGCTTCATTTAATCACATTTTATCCTTATTGCTAACCTTATTGCTTTACTCTAAAATAATTGTATGTAGATTTGAACAATGTTCTTCTGTTCTGTGAGAAATGTAGACATAGAAACCTAGGTAAGCAGGCATGGGAGTAGGAGTACAGGGGCAGAGTCAAGGTCACTGCTAGCAGATGTAGAAAACACTTTGAAAATGAACGAAGAAAGTAAGTTTGAGAAGGAATGTGAATGCATATGGTTCTTATGTACATGCAGACAGTAACTAATTATAATCTCTTAAATTTTGTAGTAGTAACTTTCTGGAAAAACATGATATAATCTCATCTAGGCCTAGAAGTGATCCAGAAATCCATATTAGGTAAAGTATGAGCATTCTGGCCAAGGTGGTGGACTGATGGCTTACATCAGTCATTGAGAGCATTATGTAGTTTTTTAATCAATAAGTTATCAAACTAGACTTCACTGTTGTATTAACCTGTGTCAAAGTCTGAATTTTTGGGATTCTTGCACCTTTCTGTTGTAAGAAAGCATCCTGGGCCTGAGAGAATACAAATTCTCCTTTGACCAGACAAATTGAACCTTTGTTTGTTCTTTGTTGATCTCTGATTATTGAACCCAATGTGGTAACATCAGTCCCTGCCAAGACCAGAGAGTCTGAAATGTGTATTGACACTGAGATACACATATATGTCACCTTCAGTGTGACTGCACAAGTTACATATGTATTATATATGACCTCTAATTTATATTTCAAGTGCAATGATTTCAGCATGTACTCATACTATAAACATATCATACTACTGACTTACGACATTACAGATAGTAATAGTCCTTAGTTAGGACCTTTGTTTTTGTTCATAATGGAGTTCTTTTGCCGGAATGTTTTAAATATCAGATAAATTGTACAAAGAAAAAAAACAAGAAAAATTCATCTTGAAACTGATTTATAAGTACCAGATTTTCAGATTATTATTTGTAATAGCAATACCAGTTATTTCTACATATTATTTCTGTTGCTAATATTGTTTTATGTTTATAATTTTGACATATGAAACGTTAAGTTATTATTAGAACTTGGTGACGCAGGGTACCAGGAATTGAACTGTGCTTTTTTTTTTTTTTTTACAGTATGTGCCTAGAGCAATTTAGTTTAATGTATAAAAGGCTGTATGTAGGCTATGGGGGTATGACTGAGAGCAATGTGATTGCAATAACATTTGATTGAACACCACAGAAGCTAGACATTAAAAAAAAATGAGTGGAAATAACAAGCTTTCAATGCATCAACAGAAAATGAACTGAACTGGAAATGGTAGGGTGAAGCTGCCATCAGACAAGCCCAACTAAAATGTGTAAACAGCTTCCTCAGACAGAAATCCATTCCCTGCCCCTCATAGTCTACACTTTTACACGCATCCATCAACGTGAGAGTGGCCTCAGTAATTGGAGTGGTAGGCAAAAGCAGAGACATGCAGACATGAGAGGAGCACAGAAGAACCAAGTAAATGTCTTAAAGGTTTTTTGAGTGAAAGATGTAAAACACACATAGCTGAAAATGCAGTTGAACAATTGTTAAGTATGTTAAAAATGGTTAAACAAAACAAAATTTTTTATGACAACTTAGGATATATGTGACTATTAAGAAGCTATATAATTTTATGTGATGTAATTCCCCACTTCATTACTAGTACTGCCAACTCCCATTCTTCAGATCGTTGCATATAGGGCCTATGCATGGGTCAACAGTCTTTCTAAACATATGGTATGATGGACCAACCAAAGGAACCAGTGGAGTCTGAATTTTAAAAATCAAAGATGTCTTTACAATAACCAATAAAGCAAAATTCAAATGAACACAACTAATACTTTACAACTTACTAAAGCATATAAATCAACACCCGCTCCCGCTCCCCTGAGGTTCAGTGAATAGTGGGGTCTGTGTTGATCTTTCACCAAGACCGGCTGACCTTAACTCATGGGTTGGTGAAAAAAATAAAGGATAGTAAAGAAAAAGATTAGACGTGGGAAATCGAATGACATATGTGCACCTATACAAATGATTCAGCTGTCAAAATAAATTTGAATAAGTGATCAAGCATTTACTAAAATAGAATGAAATAATTGTGATTAACTATACTGAAAAAACATCACCAATGTGCAGCGGCGGCCGTCACTTCCAGTCAGCCATTACATTAAACCCCCCTGCCTAATATTGTGTAGTTCCTTCTCATGCCACCAAAACAACTCTGACCCTTCAAGGCATGGAGTCTACATGACATCTGAAGGTGTGCTGTGATATCTGTAGTAGTTTACCTCAAACCATTCCTGAAATATTTTTGCAGTCTTGCAGGGCTTATTATCCTGCTGAAAGAGGCCACAGCTATTAAGGAATTCTGTTGCCATGAGGGAGTGTATTTGCTCTGCAACAGTGTCCAGGTCAGTAGTATGTGTCAAAGTCACTTCCACGTAAATGGCAGGACCCAGCAAAACATTTTCCAGAAAATCACACTGCCACCATAGCTTGCCTTCTTCCCACAATTCATCCTGCTGACAGCTCTTCTCCAAGATGTAAGAGAAAACATGATTCATCAGACTAAGTGACCTTCTTCCATTGCTCCATGGTCCAATTCTAATGCTCATTTGTGCATTTTAAGCACATTTGGCGGTGGACAGGGCTCAGCATGGGTATTCTGACTGGTCTGTGACTATGCAATCCCATTCACAGTAAACTGAGATGCACTTTTTATTGTTCATTGTTATCATACCCAGTATTACATTTTTCAGTGACTTGTGCTACAGTAGCTCTTTTGTGGAATCAGATAGACTAGCCTTTATTCCATACACACATCAGTGAGCCTTGGGCACCCATGACTGTGTCATCAATTCATTGGTTTACCTTCCTTGGAGCACTTTGGGAAGGGACTAACAACTGCATACTTGGAATGTACCACAAGACCAGCCATCTTAAAGAAGACCTGACCCAGTCATTTATCCATCAGTTTGGTGCTTGTCAAAGTCATTCTCATGCTCACCCATTTTTCCTGCTTTCAACACATCAACTTCAAGGACTACCTGCTTACTCTCTTCCTAACATATCCCACTTCTTGACAGGTGCCACTGTAACAAGATAATCAGTGTCATTCACGTCATCTGTCAGTGGTTTTAATGTTGCTACTGATCAGGGTATACATCAAGCATATCTTATAAATCCTTTCTGTGTGAGAGGTTGTATGTGAACATTCTTGAACTTTTTTGTGGATGTACACTTTCATAAATGAACTCCCAGGAAAAAAATAGTTTCACAGTTGTTTGGGTACACATTACAAAGAAAACACAAAAAGGAATAGAAAAGCAAGCAAACGCAACAGCAGATCCATCTTAAATGACTTCTGTAGTGTTAAAGTGGTCTCCAACATGCACTGTGTTAAATTAAGGAGGTTAGGAAAGTTCTTGTTCACAATTCTGTCTCCTCACCGTGTCTCGGCAATAAGCTTTGTTTTTTACTGTGTATCATACCAGTCAGTGCTGCAGCTCACCGGAGAGTTGAACCCAGAGACTGTAGACACATGTAAGTAAAATTAGCCAACATTTCCCCCAAGCTTATCTTGTGTACACACTGATGATCACCCCCTCCAACCCCCTTCTGAGATACAACTTGATGCACCTGAAAAAGCTGCCAACAAAAGGCCCAAATTACATTTCTAATCTGCCTTGCCTTGGCTGGGGTTCAAATCAATTAAAACAAACTCCTGAGCCAAGGAATAATCGTAAACCCTTCTTTTTTCAAAAGCTATTAAGATATATCTATTAACATTCCATTTACAATAGACAGACATTGTGGTGTTTATTGTATTAATTTGTACAAACACACGCATACTGTAAAATGACTTTCTTTTCATTCTAATTCATTTAGAAAGTGGATATGTGATAAGCTATTCTTGGCCATATTTCCGTCATGCCTTAAAATGATGGTCTAATGTTACTCATCAACTAATGAAATCATTTCGGATTAGTTTGCTGAGCTGCCAAAAAGGATTCAGATGATATAAAAGAGACACCTTTCAAAGTAATAAGAACCAGTTTGATAAATGAGATGTGTGAGTGTGAAAAGATAATGTAAGTGCTCTATGCCAGTTAAAGGTATCTCCAAAAACCACAGGATAGGACTTTAAATCAAGCCAAGCTTTGCTTGGCAAGCTAGAACCAAGGCAAGAACTGCTTAATAACCTTCATTTTAAGTGTCCACATGCACACTCACAAGTGGGTGAAGGAAATGAAGAAAGTAAACAATCCAGCGGTGAGTCACACCATGCTCCCATCTCCACATTATCCCCAATAGATATACACAGATAGCATTTGTCACTTTCATTATCTGGGCTTGTCAATCAAAGTGCCTGCATCTTGCCCAACTCTCCCCAGCAGGAGGAGAGGAGTCAAGGGTGCTGGAGAGAGGGACAAGGATTGCAAGCTAATGGTGGAATTTTGCAGGAAGAAGGGATCAGCGAGTCAGAGCACTGTGAACTCCTGGCCTCTATATACAAATTCATGATCTGTCTGCTTCCTTCAGCCGTCAAACATTTCTCGTCATCCTCCTCTATGTACAGTAGATGTTGAGGTGTACTGAGCCACCTCTGGTGAGGTAAATGGGGTTGTGGAGAGATTAGCTGGTCTCTGCAGGTCCACAGGACTGCTTGACGGCCACTGCCTAATCACGCAGCAAGAGATGCAATTATAGCAATCAAATCCAAACTCAGAAGTTGAAAATAACACCTGACTAATCACAGTGAAATCACTTGCGCTGGGCAATGGCAAACACTTCCAACCCAAGCTTCGAATGGGCAACAACAGAAAATAGATCCCCAAGCAATTATTACTGCTTTCCCTTTCTTTGTAGCTTGCAGTGGCATCAGACATGATTTGGGTTCAAACAACAAGGCTAATTATAGAAAACCTTCAATTTTTCAATAGGATGGTTGTACATTCAAGTCACTCCTTTAAAACTAACTGTAACTTCACTCACAGGTAACTCAAGACTAGACATAGAGTAGCACTTCAGACACTCAAAACTCCATCTGCACCAATACCAAGAGGCTCAAACCTCAAATGAGACTCACAGTTCAGAGACTCAAGACTCAAGCTCCACTCGTACTGAGACTCAAGACTCTATTGTGACTTGCACCTCAGAGACTCAAGAGTTGACTGAGACTTAAGACCCCAGAATCCTCAGAATCAGCTGGGCTGGGCTTTAACTGACTCATGACCATATATGATAGTCATGTTCACTAAGCATTGTAACCATAAACTGGAATTCTCTAAATGTTAATCACCAAGACTTTTTAAATCACAAAGACTTTTGCATCTCCCCATAGGTATCAGGGGGATTAGTTGCATCAAGAAAATTATTTAATTAAATTATACTAATAAATTTAATTAATTGAAAAGCAAATTTCCAAAAATCACTCAGTCCAAAAGCATTTTTTTGGAAAATTGTGTTTTACTTGTTTTACCTATTGGAAAGCAATTCTTACAGGAAATATATTTTTTAAATTGAAATTTTACAGCTACAAAACAATTTTTAAGTAAATCGATATTCAATGTCACAAAATTATGTACAAGTTTAATATTTATATCTTTTTACATAACACAGCATAGAGTTAATGACAGCTAACGGCATAAAAATGGTAAACATAATAGTAAGTAAGTATTACTCACGACTGTGCCAGTGAACTGAGTGAGTTTTGAAAATTCACCTAATCTTGTACTGTGTATTATGCAGGACTGAGTGACTTTTGGTTGGTTATAGTATTGCACATAAAGAGGTAATGTAAAAATATGCCAATAGTAGTGTTACCTAAAAAACACAAAAAAATGGATTGAATGAGTTTTGGAAATTTGCTCTTCAATTCAGTTAATCCTAGGCAATAACACGAAAACATTTCGCACTGTAAAACGTCATCATTCCTGAACCTTCCTGAGGCTGTATGACCTTCTGTTTTATATAGCCAAGTTTATTAATTTTTTTGTGGCAATGGTTAAAATTGTTGGCTGTCAGGAAGTTTTATGTTTCTTAAAAAGGTTAACTGTCCTGCTAACTAACTTGTTCATTTCAACAAAAGTTAGGACATTTTTTCCATCCCTGAGAGGCCAAAAGTGAGAAAATTGCCTTTAAAGATTTTGCTGCATTTCACTGATGTTCCATTTAAAGAGGTGGCAGAGGGACAATTCTTTCATTATGAAAATTCAACATTATGGCAATCCATTATTATGTTTTTGAACCTTTTTAACCTGTAGACGCTGTCATAAAAATTCTACTGCAACACATACATTTAACATTTAAATGCACCTGGTGTCACAACAATGTAAAGTTCTAATCCCTGTATTGTATCCACAGTCACTCTTCCATGCCTCAGCCCCCCAGATCGAGCTCAGTATTGCTTCATAATCAGCCGAAAGGTTGGATCATGTGTTACATTACGGATGTTACATTCAGGATTGCTTGAAGTTGTGCAGTGCTATGAGTGGGTGGGGGCTGTTTTGATAAATAATTATATTTTTCATATATTATCTCAAGTATATATTAAATTTAACTCATTAACACCTGACACTTGAGACACATTTAGCTTCACTTGCGTAAAGGCTATATATATAACCTGCTGTACCGCGGGGTCCCAAGTCGGCACCCCGGACTCCAGGTTCCTTGTTGCTGGTACCCCATCCCCTAGTTCAGCAGGCGGAGCTGTCGGCTGCCAAGCCTCCGGGTCCCAAGTCGCTGGTGCCAATGCTTCCAAGTCCATCCACCTACCCCCCCCACCACCTAGCCCCTCCTCTTTTGGCCTCTCAGCCACCCACCTGGTCCTCCCTGTCTCCTGGTTGCTTATCATTGACTTCCCTGTCTCCTGATCACCTAGAAAAGGCTGTACCAGACATGGTAGTCACCTCAACCAGAGCCCAGGATGGGGCTCTAACCCAGTGAGGCACAGAAACCATGTATTCCAGTAGACTTGTTTATTTCAGCTGGACCTTCAGCTAAACCCAGTGCTCCTTTCATTTCAGTGACATTAGTCATGTTTTTGTTCCTCTGTCTGTTCTCCATCTTTGCCTGTCCTGGTATGTGTGGTTGTCCCTGTCAGGGTACCCGTTTCTGTCATGGTTCCTGTCCTGTTTGTCAGACTCCAGTGTCTTGTCCAGTCTCCTGTTTCTTTTGTCCCATCTCTGCCCCATGTTCAGTCCTCAGTTTGCTATCCTTCCAGCTCTCAGTTTCACACCCTATCCAGCCCCTGTCTGCATACTGTCCTGTCCTCTGTTAATCACGCAGTCTCTCCTCATGTTCAGTCCTCTGTCCATTCCGGTTTCTGTCCATTCCGGTTTCCTTGCCCAGTCTCCAATTTCTGGTTCCCCTCTTTTCACTGTCCCATTCTTGTCCAGTCTTGCATTCGGTCTACAGGTCTGCCCGGTGTGCCTTATTCTATCCAGCTCTTCATCTTGTCCTAGGTCCTTTGTCCTGTCTTCATTCCAGTCACCCTGTTTGTGTTTATTTTCTCAGATCCTGTTTTCTCACCCCATCCATGTCTAGTTCTTCTGTTTTTCCCACCTGTGTAGTTTTTTTTCTTCGTCTGTCCTGCCCATTACCCCTCCTCTAGATCATTTTCACAGCTCTGGAGATGTGCTCTGGGGGGATTCTGTAACAGTCTTGTCCTGTTCTGTTCCACATGTGTCCCTCCCCGTCCTGTTTCAGGCCCTCCTGTCACACCCTGGCTTTGTTTATGTGCACATCCTGTTTATTTAGATTTCCAGTCACACCTCCATGTGCTTCATTTTGGTCTCCTGCTCCACCCACTGGTTAGTGTAGCCACCAGTGTGTGTTTATTGCCCCTCCTCACCCAGGTGCTCACCATTCAATTTCAAACAATTTCCTTCGGGATGAATAAAGTATTCTTGATTCTTGATTCCTATGTCAGTATGTGTCTTTTTGATGTAGTGTATGTTGTTCAGCATTTTGTTTTTAGTAAAGGTCAGTATTTATATCAAGAAATAAAGCTTGCCCTGCACATGCATCTAAAATCATCTGCAGGGGAAGAATTTATATAGATCACCGCCATGTGCAACGTCATTAAAGTGCATCATCTTGAAAATGTATTTAAAAAAAAAAATATATATATATATATATTAGCATCCTATCTATAATATTGTAGAGACACACAGAAATACAAAAGCAAACCCGCACTTTTAGTATATCTGCATAGCACACTGGAAGCACACAAACTATATTTGACTTTATGGCCTAAGCTTGGAATAAAGTTTAAATGAAAAGTATTTCATTTTCCTAGTTCTCTGTATTGTAATATGATTTTCAAACATACTTATGTATTCACACACATGCTGTTACCCTCCCAATACACATGCATACACAAACACACTCAGGCATCATGACTACCTGAATTATCCACTGTGCAACATGGTCATATAGTGCACATTAAGACCTGCTCAGTGGGAAAGAAACATAAAATGCTTTTTTCCATCACTTGAAAAGAGGTCTCATACAAAGAGTAAATCCCTGTTGAGAACATGACGGTTGTTCAGTTGCCTATGCCAGTGCCTCAAATCTAACAGATGCATGGCGTGTGGGGGTTTTCAGCCCCATGGGGTGCACGGAAAGAAGTGAAAAATGATCCAAGAGAAGCACCTTCTGCAACAGTGACCACCTCTAGGACGAATGCATTCTCCTGTCACTCTTTACAGCCATTGGCTTCTTAAGTTCCAGTGTGGTAAATGCATTTGAGTGAAATATATATATAAAAAAGACATTTTGCACTTCTGGATCAACATGAAAGGGTCAATGCTCTGAACGAGATCAAAAAGGTAACTTTACAGTTTGATCCAGAAAATTCATCATCAGTAATGGTCCCATCATGCCTCTGTCTCGCCCACTGGGCCTTTAGAAAGAGCTTTCAATGGGTTATGTCATAGCGTTTGAGGCTGGGAATCACTGTGTGTGGCACACATGGGTAGCACCTGTTTGATCTTTTAAACTCTATTGATAAGTCACAAAAGGCATTAGCAAAGATTCTCATCAAATAATGATGTATTGTTAATTTTTGTGTTTTGTCAGTTTTTGAAACTAGTATTTTTGCAGTGTGCACATAGATAAGGAATAGGTTTGTTTATTATGCTCAAAATAATTAAAATAATTGTTACCTGTTTGCTAGAGATATTTTGGAGGACATTATACATAATAATCAACTTCGATAAAATGGGGGGGGGGGGGGGGTCAAAGAAAAATAAGTGTTCAGAATTTTAATAGAGAACATGCAATAAAAGATTTAGAGAAAATGGAGCTCCTAGCAACCATGTAAGATACCACCGGTGTTTATATCTTTTCACTGGGAGAAAACCCCATACTATAGATTTGAAAGAACATGTAGTTGTCAAGAAGTCTTATTGAGAAAAGGAAATATAATAGCGAAATAGCTTATTAGAATATAATAGCAAAAAAAACTGCGCCCCAGAATTGGCCAGCCTAGATCTCAACATCACTAAATGTTTTTGACACTACTCGGATCACGACTGGAGTTCTAAGACTAGAAAACCAACCTGCTTTGAAAGTGTTTATAAAAAATCATGGAAAGATATTTTGAAAAAGAAATCTCCTAAAGCAGTGGAAGCTGTAATAAAGACAAAGTGTTGATAAAGGTATGCTAAAATCTGAAAAAAATATTACATTACATTTAGTTGTTCTGTTAAATATACATTTTTAGTTTTTCTTCTTAATCCTGAAAATATAAAATAATCCTGAATAACTTGTGCTTTATAGCTGCTTAAACTGATGATTATTTGGGATGTTCTGTATCTTTTGCACAATAATATATCAGTAATTTACATTTTCATAATGCTTCACTTTTAAAGTTCTTTCAACCAAATAACTGGTTGAAAGTGAAAGCCATGAATTGGTCTGCAAACAACAATATAGAGCAATATAGAATATATAATATAATGTATGTTTAGGACAAGTGCAAGTCCTTTTCTTAATGCGACTTGATACAAACCTGCATACAAGTAAGTAAAGTGACCATTTGTCATACGTGAACACACCACAGCACACAGTGTGAAGCAGTGGGCAGCCAGGAACTCAGCGTCCAGGAAGCAGTGTGTGGGGACGGTATCTTGCTCAAGGGGACCTCAGAGGTGCTGCTAGTTGTCCTGGGATTTAAACCCACAACCTTCTTATTACAGGTAAACTCCCTAACCACTACACCACCAGCTGTCCCTGGTACATGGGCTACAAAGCCTATGTAAATAAGCCTTGTAAAGTAAATGGCAAATCTGCACAGCATACTGCACAACGAGTGTTCAAGTCAACCTAATGCCGGAAGAAAAGTTAGGTGAAGAACGGCTCATTCATCTACATCAGCAGCTCAGACAAATGTAGATTGTCTAATGCTAACATTTAACACGTAACATTTCATCATTAGATTCCTCCCAGCTCATGTCTCCTACAATGAGTGCCTTGAAAGATGACTGAGGTGCCTATCGCACACCTTCCTTTCTTTGCCCTCTGTGTGGTAATCTATGCAGTGATGCATTATATGCCACTCCATAAACGCCAGAGGAGCACTTGCTGAGTGTTGCGATAAAATATAGTAGGCTGAGATGCTTTAATAATTTTCAGTGCAAAGTTTCTTCTTCTTCTTCTGACCTTGATAAAACTCTGCTCGGCATTCTGGGGCTTTTGCACTCTAATCGCTTACAAAATGCATTCATCAATTTTTTTGAAAAATAAGCGAAACTCCCCTTTAAGACTGTGCAGCCATGATGACCTTGCAGTTTTTTGGCTGCGAGCTGCACTGAGTGTGGCATTGTGACAGCCTCTTCACTGCCACTTCCTGCCCACCACTGAGCGCCTTCTGTCCCGCCCCAGCTGGCCCCTGTGGCACTCACAATCCTCACTCTGTCTGGCACTGTAGCAGGTACTCCCCCGACCCGCCTCTGCCCTCGCACCCCCAATAACGAGGCCCTTTATGGGCCTGCCAGGCAGCCCCCTCCTCGCCATTCAAAGGCAAATCCAGCAGTGCCCCGTTCGGGGCCCCCATTTAGCACTCCAGTGTGTGAAATCCGTCATTTTCTAACGGGAAAAGCAAATAAATTACGTTAAAGTGACCATATAGGTTTTCTTTCATGGCAGTTACTGCCAGGTTGGTCAAGAACCTTATGGGAAATTGTAGCACATTTTGGATCGCTAAGTTACAGTGCTATGCTAAGCTATTTCTATCCTAACAGTGTGACCTTGCATAGAATACAAATATATACTGACAATTTTAACACACTGAAAGTCTTATTTATTGATAAAAACAAAGCCATGATATTATCCCTTTTGGAACAAAATCTTGTATCTCTATTTTTGCCATTTTCCTATTTTCTGATCACAGTTTCATGATAATCAGACCAACAGAAATGGTCCAAAATGATTTTTGGTCATGGTTTTATGTTAACCTCCATTATATCGTTCCATGAAAATCAACCTTTTTTGAGGTTTTGTTCTGACAGCGATGGTATATTAGGCTTAATTATGTTTCTATTAACATTCTGTTAAGCTTATCCACCTTGCTAGGCAAGACACATCTGTGGAGAGACAATGGGTAGATCAGTTATATATGAGGTTTTCTTATGACAATGATATGCACTGATACGCATGGCTGGAGGGAAGGAAGAGAGCAATGAAGTGAGTTGGTGAATGTATTAAAAAAAGCAGCACCCCGCCATGCAGTTTGCTCCTCTTCATCTTCCCTGCATGCTTAGCCATGAATTCTTTTGTGTCCCTCTGCTGGGAAGTGACACATCAAATGTGCTGCATTAGATTCACAGTAATGTCATAAGCAAAAAGTTATTGTCTCTGTGTCTGGTAGTAAATAGTGAGTCTATTATGAAATATCAAGTATATTATTATTCCACTATCTATTCCCAAAGCCCTTCATGGTGTAAGACTCACAACCCTGATGTGCTAATGTGGTATTAGAGCCTTGCAGTCTTGGAAGCTAAATATACTCTCCTGCAGCAGGTGCAGGACTTTAACAGGAGCCCTGGTAGAACTTAGTCTCACACATACACCTCCAGGATGTGTCCAGGCAATATATCAACTACTTTATCACCATCTAGTGGATCTGAGCAGCCCTAGACCTAGAGTCAAAGGTATAAAGCCCATGATGCCTGAAAGGTAAAGTCAAAGAACATAGAGCATATACTTGATACACTACAAAAAAGTGTATTGTCAACTTGAAGAATGCAGTCACTTGTCTTCCCTCATTATAATACACTGAATTAAGATTGATCAATTCAATTCAATTGTATTTATATGGCGCTTTTTACAACCAATGTTGTCACAAAGCAGCTTTACAGAATCCAGGTCGGAGCCGCTAGTGAGCAAGCCAAATGCGACGGAGGTGAGGAAAAACTCCCTAAAGCTAGAGGAAGAAACCTCAGGAGGAACCAAGACTCAAAAGAGAGAAAGACAGTCTTTCTTTAGGGAAAACAATAGAAGGCCTTTTTGTACAGCTTAATCACTGTTGGACAGATTATCCATCTATAGCTGATGGAGTTGGTACAGTTAAGAGTCAGTAGAGGTAGTTTTTGTTGGAAGAGTAACTTGAGAGTCTCTAGTCCACAACAACAGGAACAATCTCTGCTGGAGCTTTGAACATCAGTTGCCCTTGGATGGGGGAGGAGCACATGTTGAGTCAAAAGCAGCCAAACAGGTTAGGACTGAAGATCCTCCACAACTAAATCATATTTTGGTTAGTTAGTTGATCTTGGACAAAATTGTGCTTGTGCTCCAGGGTCTAGTTCTGATGTTCATGTACCCATTGTAGATACTTTTGGAGATGGAAAGGGTTTATCATGGGCACTCTGACCAGTGCTCAGTTATGCAGCTTCATTCAAAACAAATTGTAATGACCTGTTTGTTCTGACACATTTCTGTCATAGCTCGCAATAACCTTTTCAGCAGTTTGCGCTACAGTAGATCAAACCAGACGCGCTAGGCTTCGCTCCCCACAATCATCAACGAGCCTTGTTCGTTCATGACACTATTGCTGGTTTAGCGATTGTCCCTCCTTGGGACCACTTTTGGTGGGTACTACCTACTGCATACCAGGAACACCTCACAAGACAGAAACTGGAATTTGAAGATCAAAGATGCTCTGACCCAGTTGTATAGCCATCGCAATTAACTTTTTCGCAAAAAAGTTTTCCTGCTTCCAGTACAGCTTCAATAACTTGAGACACATGGATACTGTATTGAAAGTAGAGCACTGTAAGTAATCTTTAATTGGAATCAGACAAACACCTGAGCAAGTCTGTCTGCATTTACTTTGTGTTTTAGTACCGAACACAAAGTGCTGTTTTTGTCACCAATGTTGTAGAAACTGTAAAATTGCCAGAAAATTGCAAAATGAGCCAAACTGTTGTTTAACCTCCATGGAGGTTTAAAACAGAACAGCCTCAGGATAAGTGCTCACCCCGAGCTGTGCAGTTCACGATTTGATTTTAACCTCCATCCCAAAGGAAGTCACTCCTGCAAAAGCAAGCCGGGCAGAGGGGATTCGATTTAAACGCGCCACAAATGTAGAAGCCACAGCACCATTATTTTAGAAGGTGTGCGGACCAATCAGTTAAACCTCCTGAGAGGTTTGGCTTCCAAGCAATTGCAGAAAAGGTTAAGAGGTTCTCGATTACTGCCAGGTAGCAGCAGACTGTGGATTCCTCAGGTACACCAAACATTCAGAGGTGGCTTTGAACCAAGTCCCTCCTGGGCTTCCTTTTTGTCAATTGAGCAGTGGTTTCCCAGTTCCTGTGAAAACCGACCGTTGTGTTGATAAACTTGGCAGGGGACATTTGAGTGTCTGGACCCTAGAGACTCTCGATTAATAAGAGATGATCTAGTTCAAATTTAAACAAGGCACGATTGCCACTCTGTTAGTAAAGCTGACTCTAGTCTGTAAGTGGCTGTAGTACTGCTTCAGCAAATTCTGACTTGGAAAAAAAAAATCCCTGCCCACCACCCAGCTGTTAATCTAGTGGTTGTAATACAGTTTTCACATGTCCAACATCAAAGGCCACTCCTTCAGTTTAGTTCATATTGAGTTGGGACATGTAGCATCTACACCTGACCTTATTCTTATAAAGAAAAAGGGGAGAAAAAGAAATATTAATCATTTCATTGTTATTGGCCTTCCCTGCCAGGGTTATAACATCTGCAAACATGATTAACTTCTCAGGCTCATAGCAAGATGCACAATCAGCTGCGCAACCGGGAGTAAGTGGTGACAGACAACTGCCTTGGGGAGCTGGCGGCATTTTGCAAAAGTGGTTTCTGATGTACTTTTACCACCTGTTTTCTGCTCCACAAAACCTCCCAAACTCTAGAAACATGCAGATTGATTTGCATCTATGCCAGCTGTCTCCTGGTGATAGTTGCTTTAACGGCTCAGCTGCTATCTGCAAACGACGTTCGTGCTTCGGCATAAAACATCGCAGCAGGATCGCGCAGAAGGGCAAAGAGACCGCATTCTCAGAAACAGAATCATTTAGCTGCAGTGTAAATCAGCTCTGAGTACAGATAAATACAGAATTGCCTACAGATAAGCTAGGTACAAGATGGTACCTGAAAGCTATCGAGCGTTTGATAAGGGACAGCAGGCTATTTGGGCTGTCCCATTCTGCACTAGAATATGCTGTTAAATATGTTATTTACTTACATAAAATGTCACCATACCATGTGCTGGAAAACCATCAAATGCTGAATTTTCCATTAAAGATCCATAAAGCTTGGATTATGTCCATAGTTTATAGTTCATTGTAAAATTTATTGGTCATCTGTGTAATAATAAGCAGTACAGTTAAATTCACCACAAAAATGATGGCATGCATCAATATTATGACCAAAGCAATTGGAAATGTACCATGACTGAATTAGCAGTGCTGCTATAGTAGCATTCTTTACATTCTTAAAAAGGAACCGTAGAAAAACGAAGTCCCCTAAATAACCATGTCAGTAAACGGGGTTGTCTTTGAATGAGTTTAATCTGTTGGAGGTACAAAGAATATCATGTAAAAGTTGTTGACCAAATTAAAATTTTCTTCCCTTCCAAAAAGTCACATACTGTATATTTCACATATTTTTCACGTAAGTATGCAAAAACAACATGGTTACAAGCAAACACATCATAATGCGAATGACATGTGATCACATGTAACATGAAACAGTAACATCAAATTAATGTTTTTATTATTTATGTTTTATTTTTTCTACATTAAAGCACTTTTTTTCTGTCTTTTTCCTGTAGGCCTTTGCATTATGTGAAGATTCTTCGTCCCATAAATGTCATCACGGTCATATCTCCTATACAGAAAAGAACCACCACCTGAGAGTTTCTCTAAGTGGTTCTTCAATGCTTTCATGAAAAGAACCCTTTCTTTCACCTTGATCTTTAGGAACGTAGCATTTTTATGATGGTGCATTTTGCAATAACAAAAGGCTGCATTAACCCAAGCTGCAGCAGTTGTATGGATAAAAGAACTATGATAAAAAACAACAATATTTCATCAGAGGGCTTTCTTCTATGAAGATGCAGCATGTGCAACACAAGGGGTCAGTGTTGCTTTTCAAATAGGCCGTCCTCGCACTGCAGTGAGATCAATCTGCCTCACTCCTCAGCCTCCCATGCATTCGCAAGTCATGCGGTTGATTTAGGTGTGTGGCGCCCTGTATCATGCTTTCATATCAACTGCTTTATCCCTTTTACGACACTAAATAACAAGGAAATGAAAGGCAAGCAGTTCTCATGGCAGAGGAGAGCGGGAATTTACAGCTCAGGGCATCCCACCATTACAGCTCAGTCATAACTCTAAATCTGCCTGCTCAGGAGGCAGCCCCCAATGCCAAGCTTTTGTCTATGCGTTAATGTTATTGTTCAAACGGGGCTTGTGGGTAAAGCACGCCAATTGACTCATTTCTTCCCGCTCCATTATATCCCTTTTTTTTCCTTTTTATTTGGGAGAGACAAAAAATCTTGATGTGCTTAGGGTGCATTGCAGATTTTAGATTATATTTGCTGTTGTGTTTCTCCCCCCTTTTGGTGGTCTGACAGAGGTTACGCTTCAATCGCACCATGAACAATGAAGTGAAAGGGCAGGGAGAACTTCAGATTGCCTCTGGCTTCAAGAGACAGTATCCGAAGTACCAAAAACCCTTCAGATTTCTTGGAACTGACTTGTTTCCATGGTCACCAAGGCCTCCTTTACTTTATTTTAAAAAGCTGGTGTCACCTTGGCTACAATTAGTACGGCAACATCTCTCATCGTCTGCTCACACTCACTGCGAAGGATGTGATTTATTTCTTTTTGTCAAGAGACTGCCGTAAAAGTGGGATATATGCGGACTACTATTTCTTCTCTCGTGCTGAACTCTGCAGTGACAGCTTGGCAGTGGCCGGGGCATAACTAATCATCCTAAATGGGGATGGAGACTCCATAAGCTGCCTTTTCTTTGTTTCTACGAAAGGGAGGAAAGTTCTTAATGGCTGAAACACTGTTGCTTTCATGGTGACACCTCACCATCCCCCACTCACAAACACCACTCCAGCCTCTTCAAAGCATTAGGCAAACAGCAGTGAAGGACCTGCTCAGAGGGAGAATGTAAAAACCAAACACACAAGACAAGCAAATAACCTGTGTGCTCAGCACCCCACAGCTGATCACCTCCCTGGGATCGCTGCTAGATTGCTTGAATTATGGAGAGAAATGAGTGCTGTGGAGCCGGCCAGGGGAATATTGCTTTACTTTGTTATCACATTGTGCTGTGTGGTCGTAGCTGTCGCACATCAAATTGCCTGTGCTCAGCCCGAGTCGGCACCAAATCCTATCATGTGCAGCCACATCTCTCGTCGACAACAAGGCAATCCTTTTTGTTGTTGTTGTTGTTTTTCGTTCTTCTCTCTTTAAATGCACAACAGTTGCTTTAAATTAAACCGCCGGCGCTGAATGCAGTGCGAGCTGTAATTAAGTAGTTTTTTTTTTCTTTTCTGAACCTTCTATTGTCTTTTGTCTTTTTCAAGTACATCACTTTATAAAAGTAATACACTTCTCATACACAATCCAAAATAATAGCTCACATACACTGTGGTTTTAATACATTTAGATTCCTGTACATTTACTACATTGTCAGTTAAAAGAGGAAAATCCTGGTATACCTCGTACCCCTCAAACAGGTTCCCCAGTATGACAAAAGAAGTTGATTAGGGTGAGTGTAGCATAGTGGGCTTCCCAGCAAGGTAAAGGAAAAGTGAAATATAGACATACGATTCAGATTGAAAAATGTGTGAGGAAGGAAAATCCATCCACTATTGATGGTCTATGGGCAGCAGTGAAGAATATGTGGGAAGCAGCTTTAAAAACAACTTTAAAAATGTATGACAAAGTAGTGCAAGGCTGTCTTAAAGACAGACAGAGACGGAGACTCCAGTCACGACTGAGCTCAGATTCGCCCTCAATTAGTACCGGACCAAAGGCTTAAGATTCCTGAAGTTTCAACCTGGTGAAAAAGAAAAAAAATGTGGACAAAGCTTATTAAATTAGGACCATCATCCTTCATGCAGTGAAATGAATAAAACCTTTCATTTCCAGCCTCAACATGTGTGACCTTGCCTTTCAGTTTTGCTATAATGTGTAGTCTTTACTGCAATGCCGCCCTTTTACACTTTGCATATTTAAGCTTACTAAAAAATTTTAAGCTTACTAAAGGTTTGGATGAATTATATTTATCCTAGCTAGCCTTACAGACTAACTACATGAGTAATTTTGCCTCATTCCTTTAAACACATACAGCACTTTCTGTCTTTCAGTCTTTTCTATCACAAAAGATTCTATTTGAAACCATGTGAAGCCTGTCAAGATTTTCATAGTTATTTACTGCAAGTGCACTAAACTTCTCTGTTAAACTTTACTGAAAGCCAGCATTTGTTTCATGACACCTACACTACCAGACAAAAGTTTTTGCACCCCACAGGTTTTTACCATTTATCCATTTCATGAACTGCGGATTTTTATTTTGGTTAAGCTAAGAAAAAATAAAAAAATAAGATCTTTATCCTGAAGGAAATTCATCCCGAGGGAAAATCTTGTGTCATTAGCATGCTCAGTGCAACATGAAAGAATAAAAAATAGAAAAAATAAAAAGAAACAATGGTGCAACTCAGTGACAAGAACCTCAGTGTAACAACTACAGTAACACTGACATTGCTGCATGCAAAGATTTTGGTTAGAGTACTGTATTGTACCAGCAGATTCATAGTGCAAAATGGTTTATGAAAGTAGCTTAGAGTTATTACAATTAAAACTAAATGCAATAAAATAGCAGCAGTGGATGAGGTAATAAGATTAACATTCAATAACATGCAATCAATTAAACAGTTGAGTCACATGAAAATGTCAAATGTTTCCTTTACAACATGGAAAGAATCTGTAACAGTGCATGTCTGACATCCTATTAACTGGTTGTGTGCTGATTCAGAGTCAAATTCTAGACTCTCCTTTAATGTTAAATGCACTTGTTAACTGTTTCATCCCATTGACTATCAATTAATTACTAATTAAACAGCTGGTGATTGTAAATATATGATCCACATTGTGAATATAATCAAGATTTAGGAATAATCATTATATTAAGTGACTTTTTGTAGGTCATTATTGATTCTGGTTAATAAAGGTACTTGAAGGTACTCAAAGGTACTCAAAGGTACTCAAAGTGTAAAGTTATGTTAGCAAAGAACTCACATGTCAAAAATGGAAGACTTGCATGAAGTGACTTGTCGTTTCTGTTACATTTTGGTGTAGCAATAGTCCAAAGAAAAACTTTGACAATGTAGTGTTATCCCAATTTCTTTACTGCTGTCCTCAGACCATTTATAGTGTCTGAATTTTCCTTCTGTATGTAGCCCCATGAGGTCTTAATGGGTTTTAACAGTGCCTGCAAGTGATGAGCTGCTATGAATGAATGATTGCTAAATATCAGTGCATGTGAACACTTCTTAACTGCCAGTGTAGAATTACCAGCTGCTTCAGTGTTGTTTGCCAATCCCAGACAAAAGTAGCTGGCATTCACATTAAGAAGTTTTCACCACTCATAAGGTGTTCCAAAGATTCAAAGAATAAGACAAAGTTTTGTGAGGCACTATATATATACACAGCAATCAATTGTGCACAAGTCTTAGGCACCTGGAAAAATTCTACTTAAAACCTGTTTACTACTGGACAGTAGTGTTAAGTTAGTGTTAAAACATTAATATTACAATAAAT
>JBBJLS010090224.1:0-22349 GCA_037577275.1 Bryconaethiops microstoma
CTCATTCTTGCCTGGTGATGTGCTTTCTCACCTACAGCAGTGCATTGTGAAAGAGAAGCTTTTCTCAGTGTGTATCATTGTTTCTTCTTCTTCTTCTCCTTCCTGTAATAGAGTATTTCTGTACAGTGAACAATTGAGGGATGCCTGTCCTCATTATTGGAAGGTTTGGCCAAGATATTTTCTGGGCTCTTGACTTGGCCTCAGAAAAAGCTTTCACACTTTTCTCTTCTCAACACAAAACCCAATACACCTCTTTCCCAATCAGCTGCTATGTGGACAAGCAATGCCTTGAATACTAAGGACGCCACTCTAAAGAGCAGGGCTTCGTGGCCTCGGTGTGTATATGATTAGCCGCTGCTCTGGTTTTTGCATGCAGGAACATATTGGCAGGAACTCATGGGCTCTTCTGTTAAAGTCCTAAAGCATGTACTCCTGTTCGGGCCCCAGTACTGAGTGATCCTCCATTGTTCCCAAGGGCCCGGAGGTTCTGGCAGTCCGGAAAGGAGTTTATTTTGCATTCCTCGCTGCCACCAGCTCCATGATGTCTGCACCGTCCTCTCACAAACGGGAACTGTTGGCATCTGAGCAATTACTCTGACTTCACTAAGCACAAGGACAACTACATTTGAGCTGAGAGAATTTAAACCTCAGAAGGTCTTGCAAATGAGACTAAAGCAGCAAAAACATTTCATCCATGGACAATTTTCAACCAGAAATGGCCAAAAACGACATCAAAGTGTCTAGGAATTTTGACCCAATAACATTACGCAATCCTATGTTTAAAACAAATAAATAGACCCACAGTAAATATTGCAAATGATTTCAGTGGCTAGCCAGAGTTTGAATACTGGTATTGGTTTGTTACTTCGGTACTCAAAGCTATATTAAGTATTCTTTAGTATACTTTGAGTACTCGAGTGCTAACAAATATCCGAACAGCTTTTCATGCAAACCCTACAGGTCAATGGCAATTAGAATCACAAATACTCTCTTAAATACAAAGGTGACAAAAATATTTTGGAAAAATGCTACAGAAAATGAACGCTTGGTTTCCTAAAGAACCTTTAAATGCAGTTGCCTCACTTGGTTATTCTTCTTCAGAGAATAAAAAGCAGTTCTCCTATGGCAGCATTTTCCAACCCTGCTCCTGGAAACACACGCACAAACACACGCGCGCACACACACACACACACACGTATGTACACACGCGCACACACACCAATTCACGCACACATACGTGCACAAATACGCACACGTGCACAAACACGCACAAATTCACGCACACACACGTGCACAAACACACAGGCACACACACGCACACCTAGGCACAGTCACACATGCTCTCACTCACACACACACACACACACACACACACACACACACACACACACACAGAGGTCAGTTATGTGTTGTTAACAAGCTGATTAGTTAGATCAAGTATCTTGGGAACAGTATGCAAGGCAGTCTACATCCAGTACCATGGTTGGGAAACAATGTTCTATGACTTCGCTTCAAAGTGTTTTTGGCACCTTTTTTTTTTAAGCCTTCTCTCCTACGCTGGTCTTTTCTGACTCATCGAAACAGCAAAACAAGACACGAATCAATAACTTACACAAGAGTGAAACGGAATCTAGTGCTCTGTTTCCATTTTTAGTTTCAAACTTTCAGATTTTCACTAAGGTGCACAACTGCTCGAGGGTTAGGCTCTTCGTAATAAGCCGAGGCAGCGGACATGTTAACAATTTCTTCCTCAAAACCTCGACAATTTCTGGTGCCAAACCACAAGAAGCACTTCCACGTGGCAGAGTCCTGTGGTACAAACTACAGAAGAACACACGCCTCTGCACTAGAACAACACAAAATATCCTTGGAGAAGCACTGAGGAACATGGGATGAGAATTAAAAGAAAATTCGTGGTCACACTATCAATGGGAAGACCACCAACATGGAAACGTGAATAAATAAACAGAACACACTTCAAGTTTGTAAAAGATTTACATGATGGCCTCTCAGAGTGATGTTGGAACGTGTGTATGGTTTTGAGGGAAAGGTTATTGGAACCATTGTCAAGGTGAATGCTCTTCTGAGAAAATGTACAATGACTGGTTTATACATGTCTCATGCAGGATGTTGGGAAAAAAGTAGGCGGCATGGGAGTGTGGCTGGATGGGTGTGTCTGGTGCTCTCCAGCCTCCATCGCATCCAACCACTTCCTCCAGAGTAACCTAGAAGAATCCTTTCGTAGGCGGCCAATGTGGTTTCATGGGCCACATAATAAACAAAAAAACAGGCCTAAAATTCAACGACTGCTGGTATGCTACTCCATCTTGTAGCCCACTATCACAACACAGGCCTGCTAAATACAGCAAACCTGAAGAAAGGAATCTTATACTTCAGACAGAGTGGTTTCCTTAGTAAACCCAAAACCTAACCTAGAATAGCTACTCAACCAACCCATATTTCTGGTCTCCATACTGTGTAGGCCTAGAAAATATTCACAGACTCTGTTAAAAATGCATGACACTATAGCTAAGACTAATAGGTGAGTTAATAAAGCTACATTCAAGCCATGTCTGCCATACACAGCCTTTAAAGGGTCCTATTCATTGGAAAAAAGATAAACTACATAGCCTTAAGGGTTGTAGTCATTCCAAATCAGGAATGAGTGCAACAATTCAAAAAAAGAAAATGGAACTGGAATTGGAATTCAACAGCAAGAAACTGAAACTGAACTGGAATTGAACTGGAATGCCAGGAAGGGGAATTCAATTCAGTGAAATTCTGCCCAGTTCCATGTATTACTGTTTCTGAGCACGTACTTGGGATTACAAGTAGTGAGACACAGTGGAACTTTAATCAAGGTGCCTAGAAATACCGAGTAATAGAAAAGAAACACAAGTACATAAAACCACTGTCCATTAACAATTGATAAATGATGCCTGACACTGGCCATAATTTTCTAAATGTACTGTTAATAACAGTATATTTTTACCAGTTTAATCTGATAAAGGCAACATGCATCCTAACTGGCTTTCATTTATTCGTAGAGGTCATGAACTCCACCCTTCATGGAACTCTGGGAAACGCTGTTTTAGTCTAATTCATGAGACAATCATGTTCATATTTTACTTTTTATTACTTTTTACCAGTGATTTGTGAAACTAACATGTTTAATGTATGAAACATACATTACTCTTTCTTCAATATTTCTTTTTTTATGTTTGATTAATGTGACTCATAATAAGGAATGTATTGTAGACTATCAAGTCAAATTCGAAGGAAGTGGAACTTTGTGGAATTTACGTGAATTCAATTCTGTTTCCTGACATTCCAGTTCCCTGACAGTCTTTATGAAGTTAAACAAAAAAGCAAAACAAAACCACCAGGTGTGAAAAGTGCAGCAGACTGATTCCTACTACAAGAGTCCAGTTGAAGAATTTAAAATATGAATTACCATCGATTTTTCGAACGAATGACTCCAGATAATTTTGAATTGCTCATTTCGAACGAATCACTCCAGATTGAACAAGAAAATGATCTGAGATGTTTAAGTGTTCATTTATTTGACTGAACTTCTCCACTGGGAAAGAAGTCAACAGGCTAAATGCAGATGTTGCTCTGAATGCTGAAACCGTACCATGACAGACGACAGAGAAATGGCGGTAGCAGAAGAGCAGGACAGTGGGGAGGCTGTGAGGCATGCAAAAATACACACATATGGGAAAATGGACAGGATATTGCTGCCGGAGTTTACAGATGCCTAAAGACAGAAGATGACTGAAGGGCTTTTAAAATAGTTTGACGGAGGCTCCTGAGACAGGACAACTATTTCCTTCTTGGATCGATAAAGTACGAATCGAATCGAATCTAAGAATCTGAGTGACCATGACAACATTTCTGAAGGAATACATTTATTGTAACATGACAAATTATTCAAATGCGCCTACATGTTGCAGTGTAACGTATCTCACGCATTCATGTCATTTTTGTCCACAAATAATCTGTGGTATGTGTAGAGTGTATATCATTGCTGTCTGACCAAAATAATCGTTTTCAAACACCAGCGGATATTCGTACAGGTGAAAACCAACATATCGGTAGATGACATGAATATGTAGGAGGGAAGTGTTGATTCTATGTCTCTCCAAGAAATAATTCTCTCCTCACTGTTTCTGTAAAATTTTGAAGATGGGTGATATAACCGTAATGTTTCATCTCTTCTACCAACGCTCAACCTGGTTCATCCGTTGGTCCTTTGATTTTGTGTAAATATTGTCTGGCAGCTATGAGACCTATCTATCAGACAACCACTCAGAGTTTGCTTGATGCACAGCTCCTCAGATTCGCATGACACACAGCTGAGCTGCACGCTGTGAGCTTTTCCAAGGCTACTTACCCTTGGAGCTCTTTTCTTAATGCAGATAAGTGCTTCTTCACAGAAGTATAAATCAGCCCTAAGTCATTACATGTACATTTTGCATTCACATTGTCCTATACTTTACATTTGTAAGAGTAACCCAGAACTGTTTTACTTTCTAATTGCTTGTCCATGGCAATCTGAGCCCAGTATACACAACCTGGCATTGTGTGGTTCAATCAGGTCAGCCAGTCTATGGACTCCGAGCCAGCACGGGGTAAAACGAACCCTTTTAAAACCCGACCCCATCAGATATACCGAAAGGTGCAGAAACAGAGCGTGACTACATTGAAAAAAAGTTATCTGGGAGCCTAGAAAGGTGAATAAGGAAACCATCACACAGTGGATCATTGTGGGATATTTTTAGCAAGGCAAGCAATGGCTTGAATGAATACATGTGAATATTTAATGAGAAACCAAACTGAAGGTGGGATCGGTTCAGGGCCACCGCACTGTGTGCTAATGACACACTCCAGGATCAGAGATTTTAAAAGGGATTTCTACTCATATTTCAAAATATCAACATAGCTCAGTCGCTAAAGTGAGCTGAATCATTCAGTGCCAAACTGAGCTGATGTAAAATGTTTTATTGTAGCAAGACTCAACCATTTATATGGGTGGTATTAGGAAGCAGGATGTCTCCAATGCAAACGGAGCCTATTAATGTAAATCCAAACATGCTGAAATAGCCAATCTGAAAAACAGATTTCCAACAGGGACTCTTTTACCCTGCAACGCCCGGCATATACCTATAAAAAACACATACGTTATGGCAAAAGCATTGCAAGTCAATGTGTCAGGCATAAAATAGCACTTGCAGCTAGTGACCTAGTGCTTAGGGAGTTGGCCCTGTGACCAGAAGATCGTGAGTTTGAATCCCAGGACTGCCAGTGGCACCACTGAGGTACCCTTGAGCAAAGGGACAATCCCCACATGCTGCCTACCTGGCTGCCCACTGCTTCACTTGGTAAATGGGTTAAATGCAGAGAACAATTTCGTGCCTTTCACTCAGTTCAGTTTCAGCTTTATTTGTCATATGCATGTTAGCACAGGGACAACATTGCAATGAAATGTGATTGTGTGCTGTGCTCCCGTATTACAAATGGTAACTTTACACTAACACTAATTTTCAAAGGCATGAAATTTCAAAGGCATGGATTTCTGGTTCCTATCACCCCATTGTTACCCATTCTGCCTCACAGAGTTTCTCTACAATGGCACATTTCCCATTAAACCGCTCTATTGTTCAGATCTTAATGTAGGAGCGTCGAAATACAGGGGAATACATCTTTCAGAAACACATCTTTATGAAGGAACTTACTACTTTCCCCCCAAAAAATCTGTTTTTCCATTTCTCACTGGAGAAGGCTGTGTAAAATAATATGTGGTTCAACTCAGGCCGCTCTTAAGGCATGTGCTCGTGTTTGTAATGGAACAACACAAGTGGTGCCTCATAAACCTTCAAAATAATTTGAAGTGTGAAAAAAAAAATCTGTTTTCTCCTTTTACATTATTTATGAGGAAAAAAACGAATCCTACACAGACTGTGGTTCTGCCCACAAAGATTCAGAGTATTAGTTTACACAGGTGGTGTTTGTAAGTCAGGGGGTTACACACTCTTATTAAATTTAATTTAGTAAAACAAAAACGACTAAGAAAGGTGGTTTATCTCTCCTAAGCAGCCAACTCTGTGAGAGGTTGGTGAACAGTTTTCTAAATGTGTGCTGAATCACTCCATTATGTGCAATATCTTATGTGCAACATCACTACTGATGTCAATACTACTTATATAGTACTGGTCTCATTAGAAATTCACTCAACTAAGTTACTTATCTATAGTATTCACATCCAGTATTTGTATATAGCATAGTGTATTTCCTATTGAGGTCTTTTCTACAGATTTTTATTTAGATGTATTTAAACTTTAAATTACTGTCATCTCTGTGTGTCTTTGCAGTCATTACATAAGCAATTTCCTTCAGGATCAATAGTTTTCTGATTCTGAAATCATATTTATCTAGGGCATCTGTTTAGTTACTGCCTCAGAAAATCGTAAAAAATCCTTTATCCATGCGTGCAAAGTGAAGACGAGTTTCTTGAGTCGTTCCAGCTTAAAACTGAGCGGCTTCTCGGTCCAAGATGTAAGCACATCACCATTAAAAGTGGGGCAACTGGTGGTTAGGGAGTTGCCCCCGAGATCTAGTAGGCCGTGGGTTCGAATCCCAGGACTGCTAGTGGTACCACTGAGGTACCGTTGAGTAAGGTACCGTCCCCACACACTTGGGGCGCGGTGTTCCTGGCTGCCAGCTGCTTCTCTTGGTCAAATGCAGAGAAAGAATTTCACGCTGTTCACACTGTGCGTGTGACAAATGGACACTTTACGCAAACGGACTCTACGCAAAATCCAACTGGGAAGCTGGAGAAGAGGAAGCCTCGTACCTGGACGGGCGGACGGGTGACTTACCTGTGGCGTGTCCATCAAAACACTGTGTCTGAACTTCCCTCGCCGTATCTCCATTTCTAGAGCCGAGCCCCGAGCGACCGTGGCCCTGGCCGACTGATTTCGGCAAAACATCGTGAAGACAAACCAGCTCCTGCTTCCCTTCTCCTGAGGAAACTCTCCCTCTCCTCGTTCCTCCGCTCAGTTTTCACTGGGTTGCGTTGTGATTTCTTTATTTATTTAATTTCGAAGTCCAGAAGATGGTTTTTCCAGTTGCAGAAATCTTTCCGAAGTCGTGGGGACTATTTTTCTCGTAAAAGCTCAGGGTTTTTTATTTTATGTGTGTCGTTCCTGACGCATCAAACGCAACGACCACAAACGACACGTTGTGGATCCAACTCCCCTCCCCTCGCATCTACAGGGAAAGACGTGCTGAGAGATTAAATACAGAGTCACGCTGTTACTCATCCCAGAGTGGGGGGACAGCGTCCTCTGTCGGTGTCGAGGCTTCATAGCAACACGTGTTCACTCTTGAGTCCTCCCAGTTCTCCCAGTGCTCCCAGTGCAAGGCAAGAGACCTGGAGGGGCCTAGGTAGGGCTCTTAGATTCCAAAAAAACTGGAGGTCACTTTGATTCTGAAGTGACGCAGTGGATTCCCAGAGACCGTTTCTCACTTGATTTCAAAAATCAAGACGTACATTATATGGAGAAAAGTGTTGTGACAGCTGACCATTACAGCAACAGGGACTTTAATGACATTGCATTCAAACACATAGTGAAGCAGTGAATCAACCAGGAACACAGTGTAAGCAGTGTGTGGGGATGGTACCTTAGTGGTGCCACTAGCAGTCCTTGGATTTGAACCCACAACATTCTGATCGCAGGGCCAACCACCAGGCCATCAGCTGCCCCGGACAAGTTAAACGAATAAACAAATACACATCAACTGTCACCTGAATGATTTTTTTCCCAGCCAGCTATAAACCAGTCACCTCTCATTGGTCCTAACCTCATCTCAATGAATTCTTGGTAAGAGGCCCCTGCTGAGCCCTCATCTCGCCCTGACCGAACTGGCACCCTGCAGTCCTTTAGTGTGCAGGCTCGCAGGGTATCCTATTTCTCCTATTTGGTGTTCAAGAGGATGCTTAGTGTGACCTTTTGTGTAGCTTCTGGAGATCAGTGTGGATGGGTCTGTTTATTGTCTGGCCTAATGGCTTGATATTCACATGCAAGTTAAAATCCCTTCGTCTCATTGAGCTCCATTATATATCTGAATTCACATACAGACATAGCAAGCCACACAAGTCTGTACCATCTGTATGCTTTTTAACCTCACCATCTCTTTCCCCAGCACCTACATTTGTAGTAGCTACAGCATCCTAATGAGTGAAGAACATTTGGAGAGGTAACTTTTATTCCTTTTGGAGAACATGCGGGGACAATGCCAAAATCAATGGCTAACCAACTTGGCTTTTAATGTATTTGTAATAACAGAAACTCAGTTTGTTAGTACCACAAACCATATTTTGACATATATTGACAACGGATTAGAATTTCTTAGCATTACATGCTTGAATTACATGTGAAAGGAAAACCGTTCTCATATCTTTGCTGCCCAAAGAAAACTATGTATCTTCATTTGTTTTCTATTTTTATTTTTCAACTTTTTTTTCTTTTTGATCATTTCCAAATAATGGCAAAGGGAACAAAGCACCTCCCCTTTATATCACGTGAAACGTTCATGACGAATGGAGCAATAAAAATGCTCCAAAATGAGTTATAATAAAATGTTACACCTACATTAGAACTAAAATAAACATATTTTTGCCTTCTCCCGCAAAGCTACCATTTTGGAGATATGTGTGTTTGTGGAGAGGGACGATACATACAAATTTGAACATTTAACAATTCAAAGTCCAATATATTCAGGATTCAATGTTTAATATCCTCTACTAGATGTTAATTTTGCCCAGATGTGTAGCAGCATCCAGGTACTCCACATTTACTATTTGATGAATGCTTAAGTCTTAGACACACCAATCTATCTGGAGTACTGTTATGGCACATTTAGACCAAAAGTAATATGTTCAGCTTTTTAATGCACTCAAGCCCTGTGGTTCACCTGCACTTTTCATGTTTTTCCCGCTGTAACACACCAGATTCAACTTTAGAAGGACTTTAGAAGCAAGTGATGTGACTCAAGTGCCAGAAACCAACAAACCGTGCAGTGCAGCTAGTTGATCAATTTTGACTTACATTCATGTAAACGTATTTGAACCATCATACTCCCCACTTCTGTTTCAGGCTCACCCCCCCCCAAACTCCCACTACCTCTACCCCCCAGGTTCTTCTCCTTGCTTTCCCCTTTTGTTGTCTGTTTCTCTTTCCCCTGGGGGGTTTCTCCAGTTTCCTAAATGATCTGCTTTGGAAGAGTTGAAGAGTGAAAGAATAGGGGAGAAGATTCTCTAACATGATGCAGAAAGACAGTAAAGACAAGGACATTTTATATATTGAAACTCCCATAATGATTAGTAACATTACGTCATTATAGATCTACATCAGAGGTGTAAATCTAAACATTAAAAAAAAACAGATTTGTAGTTGATGACCACAGGCCACTGTGCAGGTTTATTATTTATTTATTTTAACTAAACATCTGCATTTTCTTCACCATTTTTCAGCATTTTTTCCTCTTAACAATTTCAGAAATCTAATATGAACACAGTGTCAGAAATGAACTGTTAAATTGAATAGTTTGGCAAACACTGGAGCTAACGCTGACCAAAGCGCTAAAATCAGTAGACACCCAAAGTAAATAAATATCACAAAACTTCTCTCATCCTTCTCAAAACACATCTGGCTCTTCACTGAGGTGAAGCGACCTTGCTGAGATGGATTAGGCTATGAAACTAAACCAAGCTTGACTGTGTTGTCCTGTTTAGACCGTACATACAGAGATGAGTCCTCCTTATGACTGCTTTGTGAAAACCACAGTAGAACAGTAGAAAAACAGCATGGTTCTTACTGAAGAGCTCAGTGACTTAAATGGGATATTGTCACAGGATGCAACAAGTCAGTTAACGAATTTAAGAAAAACCTTAATCTTTTATCGAAATAAGTTTATTCAGAGAAAAACAAATCCCTCATCAAGAAATATTTTCGACAAAAACACATGTGGCACAATTATTGGCACCCCTGCATTTAATAATTTGTACAACCTCCCTTTCTCAATAAAACAGCACTAAGTCTTCTCCTGTCAAATTTTATAAGGTTGGAGAATACGGAGCAGGGCACCTGAGACTATTCCTCTTTACAGAATCTCTCCAAGATCATCCAGGGTCCTCTGCCCTCTCTTATGTGCTCTCCTCTCCAGCTCACCTCACAGGTTTTCACTGGGGTTCAGGTCATGGCAGAAACTTGATTCTAAGTACAGATAACCATTTTTGTGTTGATTTGAACATGTGCTTTGGATCATTGTCCTGCTGGAAGATCCAATGACGACCCAGTTTCAGTTTCCTGGCAGATATTTCATGGAGTCCATGATGCCATGTACCCTAACAAGGTTTCCAGGGCCTTTGGAGGAAAAACAGACCTACAACATCACAGAACCTCCGTCATATTTTACAGTTTGGATGAGATTCTTGTAATTATAGCCATCTTTCTTGTTACGCCAAACCCATCTGGACTGTTTATTGCCAAAAAGCTCAATTTATGTTTCGTCAGACCATAGAACATGGTTCCAGTAGTTGTTGCGTTTTGCAAACTGCAGGCATGGAGGTGGTGTCTGATGGTGGTTTTGGAGACTTGGTAACCCCAAGATGTTACTTTGTCCTGTAAATCATCACCAGTGATTCTTGGGGATTTTTTTTGCCTCTCTTACCTTCCTCTTCACTGCACATGGGGGCAAAATAAACTTGGGTCCTCTTCCAGGCAAGTTTGTAACAGTTCCAATTATTCATGCAAGTTGCTATTTTTTTATAACCATTCCCACACGTATGAAGGTCAACCCACTTCTCTCTCATTTGCTTTGTGCGTTCTCTTGTCTTTCCCGGGTTGATGGACGACTAAGGGAATTTGTCAACTCTGTTACCTCATGTTTGTACCCCACTTAACCAGGAAGTCATTGATTACAGCTGGAAAGTTCTTACACACTCCAATCAACTCAAAAACTTCAGTTAAACTGTGTTCACTAATCTTTACAAGGGTTGCTAATAATTGTAGAGGGCACTGTGAAGTTTTATTAGTCCCTGAAGTGGGAAATTTGCATTGTCACAGCAGCAAGTGGACAGAACAAAAGAAGTTCAAAACAACCAATAGAATAAAAGCTATGCACCACCACAATGTCATATAAAAAGTACACTATACAAATAATACAAAAATACAAATATAGAAATTTGTGTCTATGTAAATATACATTTTTTTGCATTATTGTATAGTGTACTTTCTATGTATGTTTGTTGTGTATTAACATGTATACAACATATATATATTAACATGGCTGAAATGTCCCTTGCTCTAATTTTGTGTTATGTATGATTTTAGAAGAATGCAAATGTGTAAAAAAGACTTGAGGAAGCCTTTGTTATTATTTGCCCATACAGGTATGCCATTTCCGCCACAAAAATGAGAATGATCATCTTCATAATAATGATCTGTATAATTATACCTAAGCAGCTGTAGCTGGTATAACACACACTACAGCTCATTTCATATGAAGCAGGTTTTCAAACAATGATATGAGTAATGAAGGGTAGGGGCCTGTGTCCCAGTAGAGCTTCATGTCTAACAACATCCCTGTTCGGACAAGGACCAAAAGTCAACTCAGAGTCGTGATCTTGGTGCTTGGTAAAACATTTTAAGTTGTTAAGTAGCTCTGCGTGTGGTGAGGTGCTGTGAGACGCTTAGTTTAGCTTTGAACAGATTAGGAAGGTTCATCATGACCAACAAATTCACTGTTAACAGGTAGAACTACCTGTAGTGCACACAACACAGACAGAAAACGTTTATATTATGTTGACTTTGTTACTGTATTCATACAGATGGCTGTCGTAGACTAACTGATTTGCTAATGTGGATTCCAGACCTAACTGTAACTCACAAGTTGCGCGTGCACCTTACACGTGAACACGGCGCATACCCAGTTATGTATGACATAATGGTTACATGTGGGCTCACATAATTAATTAGTGATACCCAAACTTTTAATTATTGGTGGAATACAATGATGTAATTGAAACTGATTGAGGCTATGAGGTGGGAAAGATCAATGCTTTCTTATGTCTATAAAATACCCAGCTCAAGTCCAGCCAGGGAGAAGATCCTCCGCCGGACCACAAGGCTGCTTTATTCTTCAATAAACAGCAAGCTGTACTTCTCCGACTCCGTTTGATTTTTTTGACTAAGAATAAAGTTTCAGTCTTCAGTTCGCTCCAATTCTCTTCGATAGTAGAAGGAAATCATCTAAACATATGGACAAGTTCACAGAAAGGGAGCCACGAGCCATGACATTTATGAGAGAGGAATTCCATCTTTGACAAGAAAAGCAAATTCTCTCTTATTAATGTTGCAAAAATGAATAAAGAATGAAAATGCGATTCACTGTTTTCTTGCCTTATCAGTTCATTTCAATGCAATTAAAACATCCCATGTTACCGCAGTTTTTTTAAATTTTTTTTACCTTGTTAGTTCATGTTCCAGGTCATGGAAACCTCAGTTTATCATTTTGCACTATTTCAAAGACAAAATTCATGTTTTCCTCCAATATTTCATAAACTGTAAAGACATTTGCCATCGTCTAAAGTCTAGTCCCAAATGGTGCCCTAAGTGCTGTGAGCCTCCTTTAGTCCACAGTCAGTGATGTTAACATGCAGACCAATAGGACAAGAAGCCTTGTGGAACACTCATCCAACATGTAGGTTCTACATGCATTGCTCCCAGCTTATCTGTCACATTTATTTTTTAGCAAATTTGCAGTGGCTCTTATCAGATTACAATCATAATGTATCTCCAAGACAAGTTAAATTAACACCTGAACATCTCTATTTCTGCCATAGTGGCCAGACAGTTGTAAATAAGACTAACTGTTCCTCACCTGCATCTCAAGGATTTTTGGTGAGAGGATGCCGCCGAGTTCGCATCGATTTAGGTCTTTGATGAAGACCGCACCAAAGTATAGATGACACTAAGGAGCACCTTCTTGATTGAAAAAAAAACTGTATTTGTCAAGTCATTGTGCTGGACAAAAACATTTTATATAGACCCCCACCAAAAACCCAACACAGCAAAAAACACTCAATCATTTCTCATTTCATTAACTATCAAAACAGAACCACTGAGTCAAAATGTGAAAAAGAACAAAGACTTTTAATTAATTTATGTACAAAGAATACAAAACATGAAATTGAACATTTGAATCTGGTGCAGAATCTCCCATACAGCAGATAGCTGAAGAAATTCTTAACCTGTGGAATAAAAAAACCAATATGTCTTGAATTAAGACTACACTGGGAAAGATTTTAAATAAGCAAATAAAAGGAACAAGTTGCTTTCAACATTAACTTAAAAACCAGAACATTTACCAGATTAACTGCATACTGCTTCATTTGTGATGAAACTTCTTTCCGGCAGCTTCTTTGCGACCTTGTTTCAGGCCCTGGAAGTGCATTAAAGAACATAAATGCTGTTGAGCTATGTAAAAAAAAATATGTATTTACCACCTGAGAGGTATAGTTTTGGTTATTACAGTGAAAATCATATCGAAGACACTTACTAAGTAGTATCCTGTGTGGTAGCCACTCATGTACCACGAGATCAGCATGCTACCTAAGGCTTCATCATCCTCCAACATATCGGGACTCATTGGTGGCGGTGGTGGGATCATCTAGGTCAGATGTTTTGGCCAAAATAAAAATCACATTGAAACAATTTTTCCCTGACCTTAGATCTACTACATCAATCTGCTAAGACATGTTTGGTATCTCAAGTTTGCTTTAGAATTACATGGGTAATGAAATGGCTGCTACTGTTTGTAGCTATGCAAAGTGTTTTTAATTTATAAAAGCAAGTGTGTGATGATTTAGACATGCTACCTGCACGACACTAATCTGATGCCTACAAGCATGCATTATTTGTTAACTACAATAGTGTTGTTCCTCCAGCTCCAAACTAAAGATGCCCACTTTAGATACCAAACATAAACCAAGACTACATTAAGGGTGAGGGGAAATAGGGCAATCACTGTCAACAGGTACACATTCTAAAAGCCACATGTATTGTCCCTATGCCTTTTTTTAATGAAAGAGTTTGTTCTAATGTGTAAACATTAACAGTTTCAAAACAAAACTCTCCAGACAACATGGTGAATACAAGAAAACTGATCTGACAAACAGCCCTTTTTACATTTAAAAAGCTGAAAATGGTCATGAAGTAATGAATAATGACCGTTTTGGTATACAAACCACAAAAATATCATCTTTAAAAAAAAACAAAAATCAAATAAAAAAAAAAACTAAATCTTACCGGTGGGCCAGGCGGAATCATAGGGGGCCAGCCAGGGAAAGCAGGTCCAGGGTCTCCTCTTCTTCTGTCAAACTGAGGAGAACATGATCTTTGAAAAACTGCTATCTATTTTGTACAACATGAAAATAAATTATTCGGAGTATTCAAACTATAAAGTCGTGTGGCTTGTCCTTTGGTCGTTTACACTATATGAACAAAATTATTGGGACACACTTGTTCTTCAGGGTTTGGGCTAGGCCCCTTACTCCCAGTGAAGGACAATCTTAATGCTTCAGGAGAACAGGACATTTTGGACAACACCATGCTTCCAACTTTGTGGACACAGTTTGGGGAGAACCTTTTCTATTCCAGCATGACTGTGTCCCAGTGCACAAAGCAGCTCCACAAAGACATATTAGAATGAGTTCAGTGTGGAAGAACTTGACTGACCCACACAGAGTCCTGACCTCAACCCCATCCAACACCTTTGGGATGAACTGGAACAGAGATTGTGAGCCAGACCCTCTCCTCCAACATCAGTGCTTGATCTCATAAATGCTCTACAGAATAAAAGGGCACAAATTCCGACAGAAACTCCAAAATCATGTGGAAAGCCTTCCAGGAAGAGTGGAAGCTGTTATAGCTGTAAAGGGGGACCAACTCCATATTAAAGTCAATGTATTTGAATGCAATGTCATTGTTCTTGTTGGTGTAATGGTCAGGCGTCCCAATACTTTTGTTCATATAGTGTACATATGGTGTCATCAAGCTGCACATTGTCTCAAGAGATGCTAAGAATCTTATCAATGAAAAGTTTGATAGTCAAATCTAAAAATTCACTACTGCATCATGCATATGAGTAAGGAAAAAATAAATCACTGTCAAAAATAATTAACAATTCTATTTCATAGTCAAAGGGATGCTATTTGATAAACAAATAGAAGACACAGCACAGTGACAGCACAAACCAAGCGTACTAAAAACACAAGAGTGCGGATGGCTCACATTTCTGAAGTGGGGACCAGGTGGGGGGCCAGGAGGAAAGCCAGGACCCCACATAGGAGGTCCAGTTGGAGCTTTTCCTTTAGGTTTGTGCTTCTGCTGACTGGACTGGTGGGGAGTAGAAGATAAATCACTTTCCTCTGTTGAAGACTCTGCCTCTTTATCCTGACATTTGGACAGTTAACAGTGAATACAAAACACTACATGTGTGACCAACATGCACAAGGAATGAAATAAAACAGCTACATACATCTGTTGTTTTCACTTCCTCATCCAGTTCTTCGAGATCTGACAGGAGGTCCTTCAGATTTTGCTCCTCCTCGTTACCGTAGCCAGTATAAATCACAACACAGGTGCCCTTATCCGGGTTGATGGAGGAAACAGTAGCAGCATAAACGTTTCCATCCTCAGACCAAAAGGCATAACAGGAGTCTCCAACTTTCCACTGCAAGACATATCATGGGAACGGTTGACATTTTTAGGATAAACAAGAAACAGGGGCAACACTGGAAGTGTAAGGGCGGTTAGAACTACCTCTCTGTCAGGAGATGCGTTACACCTCTTTCTGCTTTTGCTCTTTTTGTTATTTTTTCGTTTAGTTCCAGGTTTCTCTTTTTTAGGCGGAGCCACATCATCCTTCCCTTTTAATGCGTTCTGTAAAAAAGGAAGAAAGTCTCTTTTTAAATTTGCAACATTATGTGCTGTTTGCAACATTTGTCATACTATGTTCATGTAAGACAAATGGACACTTTACACTTTACTTACACACTGTGTGAACAGCACGAAATTTTTCTCTGAATGTAACCCATTCACTTAAATGAACCAGAGGGGGGCATTGTGTGGGGATGGTACCTTGCTCGAAGGTGCCTCGGTGGTGCCACTGGCAGCCCTGGGATTCAACTCCATGACCTTCTGATCACAGGGGCAACTCCCTCAAACAAGTCCACCAGCCGCCTATACTACCTATATAGTAATGATCTCTATTATGCACAATCGCTGAACCGCGTCTACACTCGCTTGGACAAGGCAGCGAGCACTGTGAGTGTCATGTTTTTTTTTTTACTTCTCCAGTGCTTTCAACACCATCCAGCCAACTCTTCTGGGTGAGAAGTTGACAGCTATGCAGGTGGACCTTCCCCTAGTGTCCTGGATAGTTGACTACCTCACCTCCAGACAACAGTATGTGCGCTTGTAACGCTGCGTGTCTGACAGGGTGGTCAGCAACACTGGCGCCCCACAAGGGACTGTTCTCTCTCTCCTTTCCTCTTTACCCTTTACACCACAGACTTCAGCTACTGCACTGCGACCGGTCATCTCCAGAAGTTTTCTGATGACACGGCGGTGGTTGGATGTATTAGTAAGGGAGAGGAAATGGGAGGTGTTGTGGACAACTGTCACGTGGAGTGAAAAAAAACACCTCCAACTCAATGGGACAAAATCAAAGGAATTGGTGGCGGACTTGAGGAGGACCAAGGAGCAGGTATCCCCTGTCTCCATCCAGTGGGTCAGTGTGGACATGGTTGAGGACTACAAGTACCTGGGGGTCCACATTGATAACAGACTGGGCTGGGGGAAGCACACACATGCCCTCTACAAGAAGGGCCAAAGGCACCTCTTTTTCCTGAGGCGGCTGAGGTCCTTTAGTATCTGCAGGACAATGCTTAAAATGTTTTACCAGTCTGTGGTGGCCAGTGCTCTCCTATATGCTGTGGTGTGCTGGGGAAGTGGTCTGAGGGTGAGGGACACCAACAGACTGATCAGACTGTTCCGCGGGGCTGGTGACATTGTTGGGTCAAAGCTGAACGCTCTGTCAGTAGTGTTGGAGAGGAGGACACTGTCCAAGTTAAGGGTCATCTTGGACAATGAGTACCACCTCCTGTACAACACACTGATTGGACACGGGGGTACGTTCAGTAGTAGGATGACCCTTCCTAAATGCACTACTGAGCACCATAGGAAATCCTTCCTGCCTGTGGCCATCAAACTGTACAACTCCTCACTTTGACAATAAACATTCCGTAGTTTTATATTCTCTTTTTTCTGCTCTTTTCTTTAATACTTTTCTGACGTGGCGCAACTGTACAAAAAGCAATTTCCCCTTGGGGACAAATAAAGTATTCTGATTCTGAATAACGTACTCCTCGCTTAACTATGTTACTTATCTATATGATTTATACCCATCATTTGTATATAGCATAATGTGTTTCACATTGAGGGTTTTTTCTGCATTTTAATTTTTATTAGACTTTTTTAAACTTCAAAATTGAAATGATATGAGGAAACATGACGGTTTCGAGAGTAAAAGAGGTGAGAAAGGCTCTTACCTTGAAGGATACAACTGCTTTATCGTAGGCTTTAATCAAAGCAGTGTCATCCCAAATGTCTGAATCCTCACTCTAAGAAGAACAAGCGACAATACTGTCAAACATGACAAACTACTCGCTTTGCTACTTGTCAAAATAGAAAAAGCAGCGCTGATTTATAACCATATGATTACAGAGTAGGCTACATCTCCCCTCATCCACTGATGTATATTATACAGAGATCAATTTATACTTTTGCACAACTACAGAGCAGGCTACACCTCTCCTTACCTGCAGACGTATATTCTAGAGAATAATGTACCCTTTGTTCTCTAATGTTAACTGCTGAATTAGTTTGTTGTTTGTTTATAAATGTTACCAGTTAGCTTAGCCTAGCCTAGCCTAGCCTAGCCTAGCCTAGCCTAGCTTCGCGAGCCACCAGTTTGAAGTTTTAATACTGTTACTGGAGAGAATTTGACATGTGTACTAGCAGGCCAGCTTTTTAGAGTCCCTTACTTGTCCAGTCCCACGGCAAAATATAACATCGTTTGTTCCGTTTGCCATAGGAGAAGAAAAAAAGCATCCAAAGAGGAGCAACTCCAGAAAAAATATGGACCAAGTGCAGCGCGTGTCACTGAAGCTGATGACGCCCGAAGCACGCGACGAAATAGGCTTCGAACGGTTGCCAAGCAACGGGCTGTTCAGTTTGGTTAGCATTTCTGTTAGCAACCAAAACAAGCCCCGTTGCGAGTCCGTTATTTCTGTAAATCTGCCATGATAAACACAGCGTTGAGCTCCTTCGGTGCTCAGGTCGTCTTGGCCACTTCCAGCGATGAGAACCACCCGCCAGAAAACATAACGGACGGGTGAGTGCAGCTGTTTGATCGAGTTTGTTAGGATTAGCATCCTAACAAACAGCGAATTTTTAGATACTGCGCACTCAGAGTGTCAGTCCACTCCTTACACTAAAGACAATCAAACCAGGTCAATAACTTGAGTACCATTAGTATGTTGAAGAGAGTGAATTCTTAAATACTACACGCTCACAGTATCAGCCTGTTCCTTACACTAAAGACAACCAGGTTAATAACTTTAGTACCATCAATATTCTAAATACCTAAATACGACACACCCACAGTGTCAGGTAGTTGGGAGTATGTTAATGCAAGTAGTAGAGATCAGTAGTATATAAGTAATATTGACACCTGTAGTGATATCCACAATGCACGTAAGATACTGCACATAATGAACTGTTAAACCAGGTTAATAACTTTACTATCATCACTACTCTCTTCAGCATGTTAATAAATATTTACATGTTGAAGAGAGTAAATACCTAGAAAATAGCTTGTTATGACTGCAGAGCTACTGAGACATAGAGACAACAATATAAAATACACATTCTAGGTTCAATACTACAGATAAGTGAATTTCTAACGACACAAATGGTGGTTAGGAGTCTGTTACTGCATGCAGTGGAGATCAGTAGTACATAAGTTATATTGACATAAGTAGTGACAGTCACAGGATTAGAATATTGTACATAAGACATTGCACACAATTAAGTGTTAAACCTGATGACTTTAGTCCCACCAAAACTCTCCTCAGCATGTAAATAAATATGTAGGAAGTTAAGACGCCTTTTCTTTTATCTTCTTTTATCTGTTGTTGAAGTGGAGCCCTTCAAAAAATACTTTCTCTGATATTCTGCCTGACTTTCTCCAGCCTTTATACTTAACCTAACTTCTAACATTTCACCGCAGAAAAACTGAGACGTTCTGGCTGTCCACCGGTATGTTTCCTCAAGAGTTCATCATCCGGTTCCCAGATAACATGAAAATATCTCTCCTCTCCGTTTACAGTTTTAATGGTGGGTCAAAAAAATTATAAATGGCACTGTAACGTTTTCTTACTGTAACATGAGGGATTTGTGGCTGTATCTAAGACATCCTGACATATTTTCATTGCAGTGAAACGTTTACGGATAGAGAAAAACTCACTGGAAGAGGCTGATAAATTTGAAGTCGTAGCAGAGAAAGGTATGGAAACACGTGAATAGTCTGGATTTATTCTAAGGTGAAAGACTGAGACTGACTCGTTTTGTCTTTTAGAGTTTGAACAGACAGAGGGCAGTCTACAAAACAATGATATATCTGTGAGTTTATCTGTTTTCTCTCTTCAGTCATGTCGAAGTTTAACTGTTTTTGAAACCCGATCATGCAATATGGGTGACTTTTTGTGTTTTTTTGCAGCTTGATGGCTCAACTGCAACACACTTGCGGTTCCTCATCATCTCTGGATATGATCATTTTGTCTCCATACACAAAGTGTGTGTGGAAGCATGAAAACAATCCATTCTGATTTTCTGTAATAAGTCACCAGACTCCTAAAGTGTATACATTTGCAAAGCAAATCTTTTTGTATTATTTATAATCTACAGTGTTCATTTTTTGAAGCACTGTATTTTATACAGAATGAAGGTTTCCAACAATCAAGTCTTTTTTCATTCTTTTATTAGGATTTCCAAATCTAACCCTAACAGTCATAATGGAAAAAATCAGTAGATGACACGTCAAACAGCAGGTTATCCAGTTTAAGAACCTCTTTTTCTCACACTTGCCATTAAAAAGCAAAGATCTGTTTTAGTATCTCTTGATATGTGAGGGAGTTTAAACCTTTTTGGAGAATCCAGACAGACAGACACACACACACACACACACCTGACCCAAATGTGACACTGATTTTAATGGCAGCTGTAAATGTCAGTCGTGTTCAATTGAAAAGTCTAGGATACAGTTAATTTGTCCAGTACTAATATATGTTAAATATATGTAATATAATTGGTTTGTTACAGAACAGACAAAGCGAGCATCCGATTTTCTTCCCAGTTTAGTCATGTTCAGTCGCACCCATTATCTAGGACACCCCCATCACACAGTACCACCGACACTGCGAGAGGGATGGCTAGCATGTGCTTTTTCCATGTCATGTGAAGCGCCAATACATCTTTTCAAACTGGGCAGCTCAGCATGCTTGGACGAAAACACTAACTGCCAATTCTGTTACCTCAGCTAACAGATGCTTTTGTCCATTTTAATGTAAGGCCTCAAGTGACAGGTTTTTTCCCCTTTGCCAGAATACATTTGCAATGGCTGTTGAGAGAAGAAAACCAGGTTGGGAATGGATTTGACTGGAAAGGAACTGAGATTTTGTAAAGCTTTGTGGTAACATACAACCAAGGCGGATTATTGTATAAGAACGGCTATGAAGAACCTCATCTGTACTTGGTGGTACATCTGCGATACTCTGTTTGACCTCCAAAGGCCCTGGAAACTCTTGTTAGTATACACAGCATCAAGGACTTCACAAACTTCAGCAGGTTTTAAATAAAAACATGTTGAGTTCTGCCAAAAACATGGTCATGGTTAGATCTTCCACTAGTCATTCCAGGCCCAAGATCAACCCATCAGTGAAAACCTGTAGAGTGAGTTGAAAAGAAGAATCCAAAAGAAGCTACATAGAAGACAGTGCTGTAATATTGGCACAAGAAGATTGCAATGTACTAAACATGGAGGGGCGTCAGTAATTGTGAGATGTGGGTTTTATATAATTCTTATAAAAAGATTTTGTTTTACATCAAATTTAAAAGTTTAAAATATTAAACGACATACATTAATTCTTTGTCAATGTTTCTTTTACCACTGATTTTTTTCCTCCTTTTTTAAATACAAAAATACATTCAGATAGAAACTCATTTTTATTTCACAAACCTTTAAAACCAGTAATAGGTGACAGGAACAACATTAATTTTCTGATTACACTAGCAAGTGTAAGGATCAAAGGGACTTTGACAAAGGCCTAATTGTAATGGCTTGGCGACTGGGTCAGAGAATGTACAAAATGTACACTTTTTGTGGAGTGTTTCTGGTAATGCAGTGGTTAATATGTAATATATAACTGCATGTTTCTCATAATAAAAAAAAGAATCAACCCACAATGTAATTCTTTTTTTTTTGTTGTTTGTTTTATCATCAGTGTAACTGTCATAATCAAACACAGCTATTCTTATTACCACTAACTTTTGCATTTCTTGTATTTAAATTGAGTTGTCATCAAAGTCATGTGTAGCGTTATGTACACAACCCTTTTTATATTTACGGTAATTTAAATCAGTGGCCAAAAAATGAGGGGTAAAAAACAGATGAGAGTTTTCATGATTTTAATACTCATACTAGGGCAAACTAGCAACTTGTCTAGGGCATAAGGTTAGTGTTCCCTCTCTTTCACCCAAAAAAAACTTGGGGAAGATGCTTCACATTCTGAAGACGCCAAAGTGAGTTTTCTGTATAGGAGCGTTGAGAGCGGCGCTCAGGCTAAGACCCAGGACGAGGCGAGTGTCGGCAGGGTCGATGATTCCATCATCCCACAGTCTAAATGCACAGGAGGTGAGGAACGTAACATCAGAAAGAAATCAAATATACAGTAAAAAACAAACAACGCAAGCTTAACACCAAGATGGGACACGAGTACACATAAAAACTATGCTGTGCAAACTTGGTTTCACATTTCTAAAGTGTATCGCAATGTGATTTAATACACAATACAAGCAGAACTATACAGGGAGTGCAGAATTATTAGGCAAGTTGTATTTTTGAGGAATAATCTTATTATTGAACAACAACCATGTTCT
>JBBJLS010090231.1:0-22349 GCA_037577275.1 Bryconaethiops microstoma
TGATTAACCAAAGTTACTTCATGATTTTACAAGGGGGGCAATTACTTTTTCACATAGGGCCATGTAGGTTTGGATAGCTTTATTCCTTAAAAACTGCATTTTGTGTTTACTTGGGTTATCTTTGCCTAATATTTAAATTTGTTTGATAATCTGAAACACTTAAGTGTGACAAACATAAGAAATCAGAAAGGGAGCAAATACTTTTTCATAGCACAGTTGCTGTATACCTTTTTCCATGTTAGGAGATAAAAATGTAATTTTTCAGAGTGTCAAGAGTTTATTCATAAGCCTTTTTCATGATAAAATGCTCATTTCACCACCAACTGATTTGTCTTTAATCTTTACAGTTTGCTAAGAAGATCTAACTGTGTTCCAAAGTTCTCATAGACATGTTTGACTGATTGTTTTTAATGGCATTTTGAATTCAACTGCTAGGAAAGCTGTCTCTTAGTGGACACAAACAGATGTGCAGCAGCTCATAGCTTTAAAAAATAGGTTAGAGCATATGTGATGACACCTGTGCTGGAGTACTGGCCACATGAAAAAAATAAGTAAAATTAACAATAAGTACAATTAAAAGCAAATCAATTTAATCATTAATTGAATAAAATGATTACACACACACACACACACACACACACACACACACACACACATACATTAAGAGGGTAAGGGCCTGAGGCCCCTTTTTTTTTAAATATAAAGAATATAAAGAAAAAAGATAAACGAGAGGACTGTTTAGCCACCAAGGTGCTGCTTGAAGAGGTGGGTGTTCAGACGATGCTTGAAGACAGCGAGGGGCTCTGCAGATCTGACTGCAAGAGAGAGTTCCTGCCACCACTGGGGGGCTCGAGACTGAAAAGAGTCTTGATGCATGTCTTCCTCTTCTTTTGAGCAATAGAGGTTCAAGACAAGCAGTGCTTGAAGCTCTGAGAGGACGAGAAGTGACACACTGCTTGATCAGTACTGATAAGTAAGGAGGTGCAAGTCCGTTCTTGGCCTTGAAGACAGTTTTGGACTTAATGCGAGTGGCCACAGGGAGCCAGTGAAGGTTCCATAGTAGAGGCGTAGTGTGAGAGACTTTAGAAACATTGAAGACTAACCTCTCAGCTGCATTCTGAAGCAGCTGAAGTGAAAGAGAGAATAAATTGAGTGTCATCTTCATAAAAATGGTAGGAAAAGCCATGCGAGGCTATTACATCCCCAAGAGAAGCAGTATATAGAGAAAAGAAAAGTGGTCCAAGGACCAAGACCTGTGGAACACCAGTTGACCATCTTTGCTGGGTAGACTGGGAGCCATGCCATGCTACCTGGTACTTCCGGTCATCAAGGTAGGAAGCAAACCATTGCCAGGCTATGCCCGATATCCCAAGGCTGGAGAGAGTGCCAAGTATCTGAAGGTTAACTGTTTCGAAGGAAGCAGAAAGGTCAACAGGAATCAGAGCAGAAGACAGGTTGGCTGTTCTAGATGCATGAAGTTCTTCTGATATTGTAGTAGCGCAGTTTCAGTAGAGTGTGCAGCCTTGAACCCGGACTGGTGAGGTTCCTGAAGCCTGCTTTGAGAAATAAAGATGTTGAGTTGGTTATAAAACAGCACATTCCAGGACTTTGGAAAGGAAGGAGAGAAGAAATACTGGTCTGTAGTTGTTGTCCAGCATGGGTTTCTTCAGAAATGGTGTGGCCACTGCAGACTTGAAAGCAAATGGGACACGGCCAGTTGTTAAGAAGCCATTGATAATGTAGGCAATATGTGGGATTAGATCTGAAGATATCATCTGGAGTGTACTCGGCGGCATAGGGTCAAGCGGAGACGTGGTGGGTTTGCCGGACTTCGGGAGTAGTGACACGTCAGAGAGAGAGAGGTGAGAAGCCAAGAAACTGGGCTGTATTGGGTGATCTCTAACTGACAGGTGGCTGGATGAATGGCAGGAAGGATCTACTAATGTCATCAATCTTCTCATCGAAGAACATGGCGATGTCTTCTGGTTGTGAGAGCTGGAAAAACATGGAGACGAAAAGATGGCAAAGAGATTGCAAGGGTTGGATGCTGATTCTTCAAACTTGATCCTGTAGAAGGAAGACTTTGCAGAAGTAAATCAGTTGCAAATTTGGTTAAAAGAGAGCGATAACTGAGAAGGTTGCTGTCACTAAGAGGTTTTCCGTCATCTTCTTTTGGCTGCTCTCAGTTCCCTTCGGTTACTTCGCAGGACCTCAGACAGCCATGGAGCTGTGGAGAGATGAGAGAAGGTCATTGGTGGCTGATTCAACTGAAGATGGACAGAGGTTAGTGGAGTTAGGGAGAGATAGGGAAGAAAGAATAGAGGAGAGAGAGGGCAGAGACAGAGAGCATAGATTTCTGTGGGTAGTCGTAGGTGTTACGTGGGTAATGAGACGAGCAGGTCTGAAGAGGAAATTTGAATGATGATGGTCAGAGACATGTAGAGGAGTGGACAATATATTGAACATAGGAAATGATCTGGAAGATTGAAGTCTCTGAGGAGGAGGAGTGGAGAGTCATCAAGTGGAAATGAACTCAGGAGGAAGTCCAGTTCATCAATTAAGTTACCCAGTGGGCCAGGTGGGCGATAAAGTACAATGATATGGAGCTTAGTTAGGATATGTTACAGTAAGAGAATGGAATTCAAAGGATAAGATGTTGAGCTGAGAAAGACTGAGAGGCATGAAACACCATCTACGTGAGAGAAGCAAACCTGTACCCCCTCCTCTGCCTGTAGTGCGAGGAGTGCGAGAGAAGGACATGGCAGAGGATAGAGAAGCCGGAGTAGCGGAGTTCTCTGGTGTCATCCACGTCTCTGTGAGGGCCAGGAAATGGAATGAATGGAGAGATGCCAGTCCAGAGATAAAGTCAGCCTTCTTAATGCAAGATTGGCAATTCCACAGACCACCATGAACCACCGTAGAAGGCTGCAAAGAAAAAAGCAGCTGAGAGAGGTTACTATGATTTCTTCCACACCGTTGCAGAATGTGTCTTCTTGGCCTGTAAGATATGTGAACAGGTATAGGTGTGAGGCACATTATCTATAGTGGTAACAAAAAGAAAATGGAGTGAGGAAGCTGAAAGTTTGAGGACCCCTTCTCTGGAAGTGCAATCGCCACAGACGCAACAAATACTTGCGGGTGACCCGACCAGGGACAAAGGCAGCCAACAAACAAACAAAAAAGCACACCACAAAGAAAGTAATAATCTAGGACAATGGAAGTCTAGGTGGACAGTTAAACAACAGAAGAAAACTTACTGCCACTTTAACTCTCAATCCTTAAAGTCTTAAAACAAACCAGTTACAACTGTGTCCTCCTAATCACTGATGTTGTTAACCTTTATATGAAACACTAAAATTGACATAAACTACTGAAACACACTTAGCTGCCATGCTGGAGATTTCTGATTTCTGAGAACTTTAAAAATTAGTTCCAGAGAACAAGGAAGGGGAAGGTTAAAGGAAAATACATATACAGGAGTATCCAAAACTGCAGTTCAAAACAATTATTAAAAGATACTGAAAAACTGTGCAAGACCACCAGTACTGTTACCATTAGATAAATAGTACTTAAAACTTTCAATTAAGAGAGATCCATTCTCTCCACTTTTATTTCAGACCTGAAAAAGACAACCCATGTTGCCATTGTTCTGCAGTGATGACAACTGAATGTCTTTAGTTTGAAAGAATCTGTAGCTGTCAAAAAGCTGTTACTGAACAAAGGAAACAAACAAAAGAAGTACACGAGAACTGAAACTAAAGACAGAGAATTATATGGCCTGATTAGTCTAAATTTGTCATTTGGATTACTGAGATCATGAGAAGCAAAACTTCTAGGGCTATCAATAAGAAGCCCAGAAAATATCCATACAGATGGAAGTCTTCTGTGTGAATGTCTGCTGCTTTCCCAAATAACTAAAACATAAGGACCTTTTTGACTGGGAGTTAAATATATGATCATTAATTTATCACTAAATTTTTAATGCAATTAAATATTTTTCATAATACTGTACACCCAAATCAATGTGATTACTTAATATATTTAGTGAGGTCAATTAGACTATACCATCCCCTGTGAGGCTGCGGGTATCAGCTAAGGCCCTTCATTGGATATGATTCCACCTGCCAGGAAAAAAAATATTAACATAGAATACATAAGATTTAATGGAGCAACAGAACTTTTGCTTGCTGAGTGAATTTCCACTGCCATTTCTTTCACTAAACTCTGAGAAAGATTAATAACACTTGACAGTTCAATGTAGAAAAATATAGCCTGGCACCCAACAGTTAGTACCAGATAAATAAGTCCCCATTGACACCATTTGATAGAAATACCACACAAGTCATGTTTAGACTTATACAAGGTACATTTCACCATGGCTTTCATAAAATCTGCAAAACTGGTTCAAAAAACTCTCATAGCTTTTGTGTAAGTTATGAAGCAATTTGTGTAAGTTATGAAGAAGAGAACCATTTCTTACTTAAGAAATGGCAAATCATCAAGGCAGACTGTATATTTGCCTTTATCCACATACACCATGAATTTATGAAATTACAAATATGTATGATTAATGAAATGGAAAAAATAAATGTATATAATTGAACGGGCTGTAATAAAAAATGAAATGTTTAATAGTAGACGATGGAAACAGCTGGTCACTAAAAAGTGTGTAGTCACTCATTAACAGCAGATGCTATTGGATTACTAATGATGCAGTCACTGTTACAGATGAATTACCAGTAAAGCTTAGGCAAATACACATGTATGTACATAAGTGTATTTACATAGGCTATACTGCTGTAATCCATCTGTAACACTGCATACTTTTCTAGAAGTTCCCCTGTTGTTGCATGCATTGTTAATGTTTAACTATATGGTTATTATAGATATTTAACATAAAGTAAGGCTAATGATTTTTATAATACACATATGAAATCTGTCGTTTTGCTCTACTGTGATATGTCTCCTATAATTTCATGTAATTGGTATACTGAAACAACAGTTAGCTTTATTTTAACTGTATACTTCATTTTTACATAATTCATACTTCAGCTACTCCCATGAGCTTCTGACAATGAATCAAAATGCAGCTGCTGCAGAACGGAAAGATGTAGAAACTGGATCAGCAGTCTGAGTGACAAAAGAGGGTGTGTGTGTTGGGGGGGGTTGATATGTAAAACTCACTGGTCAGATGTGGTACGCTCTCCTAAATTGGATAAAATTATTATTATTGTGAGTCTACTCTTAATACTCACACAGCCTTGTTTCTGCCAGTGCGGAATGCAACTGCCAATCAAGCTAATCCAGAATCTAGTCAAAATTTCCACTGTCTCAGAATCCTCTCAACTACAGGTCTGCTAGCACATACAAAGCTCACTCTGTACTGCTTACTAATTCTGTTGAGAAGCTTTTCTATAATAGACAATGGTAATGTAATTATATTTAGAATAAGCATAAATGGTTGTAGTTTTATTGCACAGACCAGGCAAATTGGCTGTCCTCACCTCTTGTTTAAGGATTAATAAGGGCTGAGTTTTCCCAGGGATGTTTACTGCAGTCAGTGAGAGGAGGGCTTTAGAGAGCCTCCTTTGACAGTTTAAATATGGCCAGTCAGCTGTGGATAGCATAAAGTCATCAATCAAAGGCACAACTACACTTATGGTGCAATATATAGATCATCATGGAAGAAAAAACATCCTAGAAGAAGTGCCTTTGGAGACAAAGCATTCCTTGTTATCCAGATTTTTGAACAACTTATGTTCAAATGTATGTCCTGCCAACTGATTCAAAAACCACTTAGAAGACCTTTCAATCTAAAAAATCAACAGACTCAGACAGACTCAGAGAAATTTGATCAAGGGGCGCAGACGCAGACTTCCATATTAGTTTTCCGTTTATTTCCAAAAATGCAAAGAAAAGGGAATGATGGCCGAAAAACACTAAGATAGAGAATCCAAACAAACACAACTCAGAATAAGCGTGAGGTTAAACCGACAAAGCATGAAACATAAAACAGGCTATTTATACCGTCAAATAAACACAAAACACACGATCCTAATAATACCTCATCCGTGGCCAGCCTAGAGCACAAGGATGAGACCACACCCCCAGTCACCATAAAAGTCTTCACAACAGCGGCCTCTAGCGGCCGCTGACTGGGGATGTGACAGACTCAGGGAGATTCAGACAGTTCATAATAAATGGTGACATTTTTGTATACGAAAATTACTTTTCGGACATGACACAATGTCAAAATTATTATTTCTTTCAGGGCACAATATATTTAATATTTAGTCTGAATTAATATATTTTTCATTTAACACATTTTTGCAATTGTGTAGGTGCTGAGCCCCATGAACCCCACTGATGCACCAGAAACAGATTTTACAAAAAACAGGTTTTAATTGTGAAATATGAAACACTGGATGGACCCAGAGCGAGGCAGGCAGCTGGAGCCGGTAAGTGACAGGGTTAATCTGGTGTGTTATCTGGTCCAATGAAGTGGGGGGTGAGCTTCTTGGGCTATCAGCTGCCCCACATGGTTAAAAGCCAGACCTTGTCACCTACATGGGACAAGAGTCCCGGATGGTGCCAGCGACGGTGTTGAGTGGTGCAAACGATGGGGAGAGACTCTGCACACATCCATACTTTAATCAGGGCTGGAGGACGAGAGTCAGGCTTGTTGCTAGGAACTTCAGGTGCTTTAGAGGGAGACAGCATGCTTTTAACTCTGGCTGTAGAGCCCCCACATCAGCATGGTGATTCAGTGGCATATAGTGAATAGTGGGGCAACATTTTATTGACAATTGGTCCATGTTTGAAGGCAGGCCTGGTCTCTTGGCTTGGGACGGTATCCACCCCTTGCAGGACGGTGCTGCTATCAAGACTGTGTCTGCTCTGAACTAAACAAAAAAGTAGAAAAACTCAAAAAAGTGTGTTCTAATAATTTAATCAACTTTTCTCAAACAATCAGCAAGAACAGCACCTAAAGCTAAATATTGGACATCTTAGAGCAACATTCTGATCAGTGATTATTCCATTTGGAATAACAGCTTTAGGTGCGAATGATCTGATGTTATGTTTTAGAGACCTGGATTAGACCACCCCCACTGACTATAACTACGTACACAATCCTAGACTAAGTGGTAGAGGGGGAGGCACAGGAGCCATTTACAGAAGTGCCCTAAGAATCAGAAAACAGGTTTTACCTTCACTTCCTTTGCAACTCAATCTCTTACAATGACAGATACAGATACAAATAAGACCACTTTCTCTCTAATTACTGTCTACAGGCCACATAGGCCTTATGCAGAGTTCATAAGATAATTTAGGTGTTTCCTAGCATACTTAGCAGTACAAAGTTATGAAGTTGTTGGAGATTTTAATATCCATTTTCAAAAACAAAAAACACTAAATTCCACGTTTGCTTCAATTCTAGATACTGGCTCTACTAAATCTAATTCCAGATACTGGCTCTACTAAATCTGCTGCCTGATACAGCCGATGCAGATGGCACTCAAAATTTTGCTGTAGTATATATATGTCACGTTCCTCCATATCTCCCGATTGAGGACAGGCGCAGACTCCAATGTTCATCGTCTTTTATTTAATCAAAACAAAACAGGCACGAGGGCCAGAAACCAAAAACTCAGGACTATGATAAAAGAGATAGGAGAACATACAACCTAAACTAAGCATGACAATTGACAGACAACCTAAACAGAAGCACAACCCCTTTAAATACACGTAACACAAAATCCTACAACAAATAACACTACACAAACACTCCACTCTAAACAACACCCAGCTGTGACTAATACTAAACATGAAAACCCCTCACTACTTCAAAATAAAAGATCCCCATAACAAAACTGAAACCTTGGCGGCCTCTAGCGGCTGCATACCAAGACATAACAGTACCACCCCCTCCTAGGGCACACCACAAGGGCGCCAATGGGCCTACCAAACACCCCAAGGACGGAGGAGGGGTAAGCGGCGGAAAAGAAAGTGTCTTGTGAGCCCCACCTGCCCATCTCTTGGTTGTACTCATCCTGGCCAGTGCTCTGCATGGTCAGGGTGGCCCGGGTGTGTCCCACAGGACGCTCTCCTTTGAGGGTTACCTCTAAGGTCCCCTCTAGACCTGAAGCCCCTATGGGGAACCCCTTAGTGTACTCGTGGGTGGAGTCCCCTACAGGAAGTATTAACTTGGAGCCGTTGGGCGGCTGGAGTATTAACTTGGGACAGGGAGTATTAACTTGGCACTGGTACGGGCGGCTGGAGCCGACTTGGCGCTGGTACGGGTGGCTGGAGCCGACTTGACGCTGGTATGCGCAGCTGGAACTGCGCCTAACTCGCCAACGCCCGTAGGATCGATGGACCCTCAGCCGCCTGGTCAGACCACTGTCGCAGGGACCTTGTCAGGTCCGCGAGCCTCGCCATAAGCTCGAGAATCAGCTGCTGCGGCCCCGAAAGGTGCTGCTGCGCTGGAGCCTGTCCTCAGCTACGGGCTGGCTAGGCCACACAGCTGCTTTAGAAGGCGTGGTGTTAAGTCGCGTTGGAGGCAGGGGCAATGCCTCAAGGGCCAGCGAGGGTCCTGGGACCCGGAGTGGCCACAAATGAGGCTTGCTGTGCCCGCCGGGGGCTTGTCTCATGGGGCAAGTTGAGCACGAGCCAGGGAGAGAGACTTCCAGAGGAAATCACGGACTTCTTGGGCAACCAGTTAGCGGGTTGGGGGCACGAGTGTCGTGAACCGCCCCGTCTCCTTCGTCTCCATACTGCGGATCTCCCGCTTTGCCATTCAGCAAGCCCAAGCCAGAGCTCTTCTGTAGTCGGACTGAAGGCAGGGGGATCCACAACACGCTCTGGATCCAATATGGTGGACTTCTCAGACCACCCGCCAATCCAGAAGCCCGGGTCCTCCTTCTCATCCTCGGACCTCCCACCTCCCAGCAACTCGTCAATGGTGAACCGATTCATCCTCGTCGGTTCACCCCACAGCTTCTCCGTGGCTTGTTCTCCAGTCTGCTGCACCATTTTTGTAGGTCTGTCAATCTGTCACGTTCCTCCATATCTCCCGAATGAGGACAGGTGCAAATGCAGACTCCAATGTTCATCATCTTTTATTTAATCAAAACAAAATAGGCATGAGGGCCAGAAACCAAAAATTCAAGACTATATCAAAAGACATAGAAGATACAAACTGAACTAAGCATGACGGTTGACCGACAACCTAAACAGAAGCACAACCCCTTTATATACACATAACACACAACAATTATTCTCTTATCAGTGATCTTTTTCTGTTTGCTGACAAAAGAGCTATATCTTTGATGATTTTGCTTGACCCTAATGCAGCATTCGACATCACTGACAAACTGATTCTATCAGACAGGTTAGAAAACCTGGTCAAAGTCATAGGAACAGCCTTATCCTGGTTTAGATCATACCTGTCCATCAGTTTGTAAGTGTCAACAGGGAATCATCAGTGCGCACCAAAGTAAATTATGGAATCTCGCAAGGTTCTGTCCTTAGGATCTCTTTTATCTACATTGTACGTGCTGTTACTAGGTATGATTCTCCAAAAACATGGGAATAGCTTCCACTGCTACACAGAAGACACACAACTTTAGATCTCTGCCAACCCAGATGGCAAACATAAAAATAAATATTACATATAAATAATAAATAATACTAAGGACTGCATTAAATATTTAAAAATCGGATGTTACATAACTTCCTCTTGCTCAGCTTAGAAAAATTTCCAGAAACAAACTGTCAGGTCTAATTTTTTTTTTATCTTACTGGTTCCTTGGTTTCTCCAATGTAAACTGTAAAAAAAAATCTCAGGGTCACTCTTGTCTCAAATCTGTCATTTCATACACATTAAGATACTAACACAAAAATAGAGAATTGTAGTAAACTGGGAGGCTGCTAGCGTTGTCCCACCACTCTTCGCATTCACTGAGGTTTATTGATAGTGCAGTGGGGGCACAAGGGTCTCAAGGTGCTTTCATGTCTATCATACCCCTCAACTTTGCCCTTTCTAGAATGGCTGTTATCGCTAGGTATGCTGGAGTTTCAACTTGAACTCTTTACTGAACACTCAGATTCCAGTGAAAGCTACCTCTACTAAAGTTTGCATTTTAAAAAATCTCTTTGCACGGTGGATTCAAACAGTGATCTTCTGATTCTGATGTGCTGGCTCTTACCAAACCATTTATGGTTAAAGACATCTGAAACCACTCACAGCCATGTTCACAGGTTGATTATTTTCAATTAAACAACAACAAAGAGTGAGACATGTCTCTTTTTTCACAGTTGACCTTAGCTTTGGTGTCTTGAAGTTTCTGAGTGTGTTTTGCTCCACGTTTTTATTCCGTCCCTTTGCAGCCACCATAGGCGTGACATCACTATGCTCATGACATTATCTCTCCCATATAGCTTACAAGCTCAATGGGGCATGTGTCAGAGTTGAAATCTTTTACTCACTACTCACATGATCACGGAGGAGAAGTTGTTCCAAAAATCAGGTGGAATAAAAATTATAACTAGAGTGCATTTTCACAAGAAAATGTGTGTGATTGCATGGTTGCTATGGTTACTGTGATTGTTGCTAGGTGGTTGCTATGGTCTCGCTTGGCTGCTGACTGCTGAGTTACATGCCAGCTCAGCACTTACATTTTTATGCCTCCAACTCAACTTGTGAGGGAACTTTCAGAGACAAACATTTGGTTCCATTGATAAGATAAGAGATAAGATAAGATAAACCTTTATTGGTCCCACAAGTGGGAAATTTGCATTGTTACGCCAGAAAGGAAATATTCTGCCCTCACTAGATAAACTAGATAGTTAAACAGATTCTAAACAACAAATCCTTCGTTCTTAAAAGCTTGTTTGGTGATGTTTGGTCCCACAAATTTCCTTTCTGCAGTAACAATGCAAATTTCCCACTTGTGGGACCAAACAACTGTACCAACAAAATAAACAATAAAATACAATCGGAAATTGTCCCGTACTCTCCTATACAGACATAGAAATTATGATTAGCACAAACGCTAACATAACATGGAAAATCACTTAAGACAAGCTAACGCGATTAGTGTCACGCTAACACAGCTCCATATTAAATAAGTGACGACGGTATTTTCACAATTACCAACATCAACATTATAGAAACAAGTAAACATTTAGAAAAATATGAAAGAACACTTACATACATGGACTTTCTGGATCTCAAAGAGAAAAATTGACAAGAATGTGAAAACTGAAAGCTCCTCTTCACTAACTCCGTGCACAGAACTACGGAAAGCTAGAAGGGACAAAATGCATCTATACAGAGTATAAACATTCCCAAGCGATTTTTTAGTAGAGTACAATGGGAGCTAAGTATTCTTGTTTCTGGTAGATTACCCTTGAATTACCATGTTTTAAGGTTTATGAAATAAATGTACAGCCTTTTTACCAAATGAATGGAACATATTACAATAAATGACACATTTAAATACTGTGGTGCATATCAACAATGGACAATAATGAACCTTTTATTGTAGAGGCAGCACAGGAACGTTAAGAGCTGCAAAACGATAGATAAAACTATACAACAAAACAAGATAAAATAAAAAGTACACTTTAAAACTAATACAAAACTGTAAATATAGACATTTGTATGTGTTGTGCATAGTGGATATATATATATATATATATACACACACACACACACACACACACACACACACACACACGCATGTATGAACACTGTGGAATGACCACTACTGTAAACAGTTCTGACTCACTGTCTCCAAAATGGAGCATCTCACACTAATCTCACTCATAACCTCTCTGTTTACACCACAAATACTTAATTATCGATGGATTATGGCAATAGAGCTCTCTCGTAGAGGAAAAGGCCTTGGGTGGGATGGTATTTTTCCAATTTCTGCACTACATGCTCTTTTCTAAACAATGCGTAATGGACAAGTATCCCATATCTTTTTTTCAGCACAACCTACCCAACAAATATTAATTGTTACTGTGGTTTCACAGATGAGGGTTAATGTAAAAACAAAAAGACATGGGTACCAGTGATCCTTCACAATGAGAGGAATTTCAAAACATTTAATTAAACAGCACGTTTACTTCCAATGACCAATTAAATAATCAACAAGTAACAGGAAGTGCTATGTACCCAAACTTTTGCCCAGAGAGAGAGGCACCCAAACATTGGTTTTATGGCCAAAAAGGTTTGTGTTAAAAGAAAAAAAATGAGTCCACTTGGTAACAGCCCAAAACCATAAACACTCAACCACAGCTGAATACAATCGCTTTTTACTAAAACAACTCATAGGTGGCTGGAAATGGGTGGAGTGAACCACTCGTGCCTGAAAACGGGTGATGCGAAAACGCTTATACCAGCGGACGGCTCAAACATAAAAATTAACGGGCTTATGATTTTTTATTAAACCACATGCAAAGTGTGATTGCGTGTTTGCTTTACAACCAGTGTTTGAAGACACCCGAACAATGCTTTCGTGGCCAAAGTAAAGTGTTTGTGTAAAAAAAAAAACAGGCTTCTGCTGCTGGAGATTCAAACCACATTCTGAACCCTGTACCTCTGCACCACAGCTCATACCAACAGGTAGCAGCATTCATGGGCTGGTTATTTTTAAGTAAACCACAACAAACAGTCACTTTCGCCTTTTTTATATGACTTCAGTACTGGTGTCTTTAAGTTTGTTTATGAGTATGCTCTGCGTTTTGCTCCATATCTGTCACTTTGCTCTTTGGGTTGTTAAGCCCTTTATTCCCTTTCAGCATCCTTACATCACAGACTCTCTCTCTGAAATAAATTCAAAACGAGGTTCAGCCCTTGCTCTTTCTGCCATTCAGCAAGGAGGTCGCCACAAATAACGAATTTGTAAATGATCAATACTCAGTCCCTGATCATCTGATTGATCACCTGCGTACAGTGCAACACACTGGATATTAACACACATTTTGTCATTGGAATATTCCTAGAATTGAATACAGTCTCCGATGAGAAGGGGCTCCAAAAATGGGTGTAATAAAAATAATAACAACTAGAGAGAAAATTCCTGAAGAAAGTTTGAGATTGGCCTGCAGCGCATGCCGTATCCCTACACCTATGGATATAGGGAGGCAGGCCTCAGTCAGAAATAGACTTGTTGTGAAGTCTGCTGTCGCTTACAGCCATACCACCCTGAGGACACCCGATCTCGTCTGATTAAGCAGGGTCGGAGCTGGTTAGTACTTGGGTGAGAGACCGCCTGAGAATACCATGTGCTGTAAAATTCACAAGACATGTTGTTTGCTCAAGTCACCTGATTTCTCAATATTTTTTTAATTCTTTTTATCTCACCTGTAGTTACATCACCAAGTAGGTTGTAGCAATACAGCACTTTATTAATCTCTTATCTTCTCTTATCTCTTATCCCAAGGATCTCAACAGTTACAGGCCGGGGGCAATGGAGCGGCCATGGTCAGCTTTGGACCCTGGTGAGCTCATCACTGGACCGACTCGTACTGGGAGAATCATGTTCTTTGATTTCTCCAGTGGTTTCAACACCATCCTACCCACAATCCTGAAGGACAAGCTGGAGTACGCAGGTGTGGACCATCACCTCACAACATGGATACTGGACTACCTCACTAACTGACCACAGTATGTGAGAACTGACCAGGGACTTTGTGGACTGGTTCCAGCAGAACTAATTCCAAATCAACACTGGAAAAACCAAGGAGCTCGTGGTAGACTTCCACAGGCGCAAACATCCCCCACTACAACCCCTGAACATCCAGGGCATAGACATTGAGGCGGTGGAGAGCTACCGGCACCTTGGTGTTCATCTGAACAATAAACTGAACTGGACTCATAAAACAAATGCAGTCTACAAAAAAGGCCTCAGGTCTTTTGCAGTAAAGGGTCCACTCCCGAAAACCTTTTATGACTTTGCAGTGGCATCAGCCATCTTTTTTTATGGTGTGGTCTGCTGGGGCAGCAGCATTTCTGCTGGGGACAGAAAGAGACTGAACAGGCTGATCTGGAGTACCAGCTCTGTTGTAGGATGCCCTCTGGACCCAGTGGAGGCAGTGAGTGACAGGAGAATGGTGTCTAAGCTGTAATCCTTCTCTCCCACCCCATGCAGGAGACTCTGACAGCACTGAGCAGCTCATTCAATGGCAGGCTGCTGCACCCACGATGTGGGAAGGAGAGATTCTGCAGGTCTTTGCTTCCAACCGCTATCACACTCTACAACAAAGACCTTGCAGATGATTACACACGCACAGACAAACAAACACACACATCCAATACACCATGGTAGTTTCTCTCATGTGAAATATAACTTGAGTGCAATTTTTCTGATGTAACGTGCAATTTTTTGGGTGGAACAATTATTACAGGGCAAAATGGGCAATTTAAAATGTGGAATTCTTTTGGTGCATTACTATTGTTTTTGTCATATGCCTGTCAATCCATTGTGTGCCTGTGTGTGTGTGTGGGTCGGTGTGTGTGTGTGTGTGTGTGTGTGTGTGTGTATATATATATCCACAGTGTCCTTATATTTATATATCCACTCTGTACATATATACATACATATTCTCATTGTGTACATACATAAATACTTATCTAAGTTTACATATAGTTTATATATAGTTTACATAAACATATATGGAAACTATATATAAAGTTTACATACAGTTTATATATAGTTTACATATTCATATACATATATATATATATATACGTATATATTTTACAACACACGTGTCCATACTTTTTATTTCTAGATTGTATAGTGTACTTTTTCTACTGTCCTGTTGGTATAGTATTTTATTCTATTCTGTTGTTTTTAAATTTTGCTACCCTTAGTTTTGTTCTCTCCACTTTCTGCCATGACAATGCAACTTTCCCACTTGTGGGACTAATAAATGTTTAGCTTATCTCATCTTATCTTGCTCAGAACAACGGGGAGACTGATCTTTCTCGAGGAGGAATGAAACTATTTCTTTTTTATTGCCCTCACTCTGGTGTGATTTCATATTAACTTGCCATACAAAGAACACCACCACCACCTAGTGGAGAACATGACATTTCACCAAAAATATTGCAACATCTTTTACTGTTGAGTTTTGTTTTTGTTTTTTTAATTGTCTCTGCTTAGTTCAGCTGGTAATCCTAGAGATAATGATACCTCCTGGTGTCCCTTTTTCACCTCCGCCCTGGAGTGGCCTGTGCCTAAGTTGTTTTATTAGTTTCTGTGGTTGTAACAGGCTCTGGAGTGAACTATGTCACCACTGAACACCACATCCCCAACTTCCCACCAGTTCTCTTCCTTGGCTCAGTATGAACTGCAGACTGTCCTTCACTGGGGCTCTCTGTTTTGGGTTTGTGAGCATGAATGTGATCCATGTGTCTCCTCACTACTCTTCCGTCACCCAGCATCACTTTCTACGACAGTGGACCTGTCACTGACTCGACTGGCTACCTTGATTGTTAGCGATTGTTATCATTCTTTTGAAGGTCTGTACCGCCCTCTCTGGCAGTTCATTGCTGAAGGCATGGTGGGGTGCAGAGGTTAGGTGACGGATACCATTTTTTCTCAGGAACTCTTTGAATTCTGTGCTGATGAAACAAGTGCCATTATCAGAAACCAACAATTTGGGTAGTCCATGGTTACTTAAACTAGTACGTAAGCATTCAGTTCTGGTGGTTGTGCTTGCAGAGATCACTGGATATACATCTATCCATTTTGAATGTGTGTCTATGAGCACAAAGAACAGCTTCCCTATAAATGCTCCTGCATAATCCTGCATAATAATGTGAATACGGCTCCACGGCTTGTCGGGCTAGTCTTAGGGCTGCAGTGGAGCTGGTTCAGGACTGTTTCTGTACTCCTGACATGTGGGGCAGTTCTTGACAATCTCCTCCAACTCTTTGTCCATCTTTGGCCACCACACATAACTACGAGCTAAATCCTTTGTTCTGTACACTCCTGGATGACGCTGGTGGAGTAGCTTCAAGACCTTTTCTTGGCCGTGTTTTGGTGCAATGACTCTTGAGCCCCACAACACACAACCATTTTGAATGCTGAGTTCATGTTTTCTCACCTCATAAGGAGCTATTTCCATTCCTTGCACTGCTTGCATCTCACTGAAAACTGACAACTATAGTCACTATAGTGATCTTGCGTCCATGAATGTACTGATGGAAACATTTTATGCCAAACATCACTGCTGAACCCTCCATATCTGGTTGTGAGTATTTTTTTTCTGTTGCATTTACCGTCTGTGACGTAAATCCAGTTGGTCTCTCTGTTCCATCAGGCATGTGATGTGATAGTACGACACCGATACCGTAGAGAGATGCATCACATGACAACACAATGTCCTTTTCTGGGTCATAATGTACTACCACTTCAGCAAACTGCATACATTCTTTTGACTTGTTGAAAGCCACTTGTTGCTCCTTTCTCCAATGCCATTTTGTCTCTTTTTGTAGCAGCTTGTGGACTAGGACTGTGGCCAGCTTGGGCAGGAACCTGTTATAATAGTTCAAACGTCCCAGATATGCCTTTAATTCAGTAACATTTGAGAGTGTAGGTGCCTCTTTGATTGCTTGTACCTTCTCATGGACTGGGTGCAGTCCTGTCGCTTCCACCTTGTGACCCAAGTACCTTACAGTAACCCCCATTTTTACGTGGATCAGGAGTCGCGGATTGAGTCACACACAGATTTTTTCTGAGAACCTAACTGATAGTTTTACGCGGAAATCTCCAACATAACGCAGAACCTGCGAATATTCTCCGCACTTTTTTTGCTTTTTCGTGGCAATGTTTTTTATGCTTCTTAGTTTTAAATTATTAAGAAAAATGTACTAATTATGTAACATAAATATGAACGTAAATTCAGCTACATTTTCATATAAAACATAACTGTATAAATGTTTTTGTGCTGTCCTGAGAACACAAAGAAAACACTTTTGGGATGGTGAAATATGCTGTACTCAGAGCAGGTGCGGACTGGGCCTAAAAAACAGCCTGGACTATCTTAAAAAACAGCCTGGACCAGCTGGCAGAGATCTGCGTCTCGGCTGAGAAAGACAGGCCGACGGCCGCCATGCAGCGGGTAGCCATTCTTTTCCAGAGCGCACAGATTGCCAGTCCGCCCCAATTCATCTTGAGTGTTTCTCTTGCTTTTTGTTTTGTTCTTCTTAAAGCCCAGTAGTTTTATTACTGTAAATTAAATTAAAAGGGGCTGTTGAGCTCAGTCGCCGTCCAATGTCTGCTTTAATAAGACGCGTATGTTTTGGGAGCATATTTGGGGCATATTTAGGGAGGGAGGGAGGGAGGGAGGGAGGGATGGATGGATGGATGGATGGATGGATGGATAGATAGATGCTTTATTGTCATTGTGTCAGTCCAACGAGACGTCGTTTGGGGCTAACCCACAGATGCACACAGTAAGAGTAAGAGTTGGAAAAATAAAAATTAAATATAAAAATATAAAAAATATTTTTAAAAATGACAGAAGTTGTGGGTTTGGGATAGAATTAAATACAACTAAAGTATACATTATTTACAAGCTTATATACAGCGGAGCTCAAGGTTGCAGCAGTGTGCTATAATGTATAAAAGCGGAATATTGCACTAGTCTATGAATATCAAAATATAGGTATAAATTGCACATATTTCAAAGAGATATATGTATATACATATACATTACATGTATGTATATACATGTACACACATACATGCATATACACATGCATACATACATACACACACATATACATACACATGCATATTTATACATACATACATATACGCATACGTATACATACATACACATACATATATATACATATACATATATATATATATACATGTACACATATACACATGTACATATACATATTATCGCACTAAGATGAATAGGAATACTAAAGTTATGTATAGGAATACTAAAGTTATGTTTGCACTATAAAAATAGGCATTTAGCCATTTTTTTTACCAAAACACAACAACGCGGTTTTTCACTATACGCAGGTGCTCATGGAATGTAACCCCCGCAAAAAGCGGGGGTTACTGTACTTCCTCCCACATAAAAGAACACTTGGTCCTCTTAAGTCCAAGGCCTGCATCCTGCAACCGCTTCAGTACCATGGACAAGGTTTGCAGATGCACCTTGTCAACTTTTCCTGTAAGCAGGATACCGTCCAAGAATATGGCCACCTTCGGAATGCCCTGCAGCAGTCCCGTCATGGTCCGCTGAAAATGGCTGGACTAGATGACACTCCCAACAGTAAGACCTTGTACATAAACAAGACTTTGTACGTATTGATGGTTACATACTTTTTTTCTTCGTCGTCTAAAGGGATCTGGTGATATGCGTGACTTAAGTCCAATTCTGTAAACTTTTGTCCCCCTAAGAGACTGGCAAAGAGATCTTCAATTTTAGGGTACTGTTACAATTGAGAAACTTGATTTACTGTTAGTTTGTGGTACCCACACAGTCTGACCGAGTCATCTGGTTGTAGCACTGGGGCCACACGTGCTGTGCACTCTGCTTGCTTAACTGGTTCAATTATGTCCTGGGCTCAGAGATGCTCTAGTTCTGCCTCGACTCTACCTCTCTGGCATATGGCGTTGGCTGGGCTTTAAAAAACTTGGGGGTTGTGTCCTTGTCCACATAAATCTTGGCTGGGGGACCTTTAAATTTACCTAACTCCTCCTTGAAAACTTCCCCAGTACCTCCTCTAAGCCTGACATGAAGGATCTGAGTTTGTGGTGCCCACTGTAAGCCTAGCCTCCTCATCCAGTACCTGCTTATTAGACTGGGCCCTGACCCTGCCACAACTACCGAAAGCAAGTCTATTTCTGCCTTTTTGTGCTGCACTCTGACTATAGCTGCTCCCAACACATTTACTCTGTGCCCTGTATTTACTAAGTCTTGCTCTAGACAGTTGTAATTTTTGTGACTTTCTCTCCCCATAAATGTTTGTACTCTGACTAGTTTACACCTGTAACCCCACATCCAGAGTCGATTACAAACTGCATCTCCCTAACGTTAACTACGAGCACATTTAAAAATGGCTCATCTACCGGTATGTCTAATTCGCCTAATTTGTACAATGTGAACATGACCTCATCTGTATCCAAATCTTCCATTTTCTCCTCACTCTGACTGGCATAATGTGCACCCTGTGTTTTCACTGGTTTACCTCTCTGTCTCACTCCACCCCCGGTAGCCACCCCAGTGTTCACCAACCCCTTGGACCTGCACACTTTCTGGATATGGCCAGATATTGCTTCCTCTTGGATTGGAGGCATATGTGTGTGTGCTGCAGTTGGGAGAGAGAGGCTCTCCCATGTCTTGTTCATTCTTGGTTTCATAGTTTTTTTGACATTTTCTATTATTGTTTCTATTGTATGTTTCTTTATTTGCTCCCCGGCAGATTTATTTGTCCGGGGAGTGAGTGTGAGTGTGTTTTGGCATTGATTTGGGTTTGTTTTGTGTCTTTGTTTTTGTGGCTGACCTATGTCATGGAGAAAATTCAAGCAGGAACCCAAGTCAAAAATCCAACGCAGTCAGGGAAATGCAGCTTGCTACTTTATTGAAGAATGAAGCAGCCTAATGGTCCTTGGGAGCAGATGCTCTCTTCTTACAACTCATACACACAAGTTAAATAAACCTCTTGGCTCCTTGCCAATAAGAGTCGTAATTGAATATTCAAAACTCAACCTCCGTTTTCCTTCCTAAGTGTTTTCCAATAGATACAAGGTCAGGTATCACTTACTTAGTATTCCTCGTCATGAATGGTAACACCACAAAATTGCGGCTGTGGGGGGTTATGCCTCTTCAGCCCATACATCGGGGTTTCTATCTGGGCGCAGACATTGTAGATGGTACGAGGTATGTACAGGTGAGGTTTCCAAAGGAAGTGGCATTGTTGCCAACCTCAATGAGGTTGTGGAGCCTTCTGAGCTGGGCCCTGGGGACAGCAGATTGCTTGATGGACCTGGTGATGCTGAGGGGCAGTTTGAGTATATGTTGGTTGATGCCCTGAGTACGGGCCCAGCAGAAGAGGCTGGTCACAGGGTGCTGAGCACTACCTGGGCTTCCAAACCTGACTAAGGTCCTTGAACAGCAAAGGGGAAGGAGGGACGGGGGAAGAGGGCTCAGACCTGAATCGAGTATCGGACGATTTGAGGTCTTGAGTGACTTGCTGTTGGACTTAGCTAGGGGCAGACTTTGATCATTGTTCATTATGTAGTCTGATTTGCATATTGATATTGCTCTCTTCCAGATGAGTCTTAGTCTTGTATCTGTTAATGCAAAGGGTCTGAGGGATATGGCCAATTTTTAGATGGTCTTGGTCAATGTGATGAGGGCTGATGTTATCTGTTTACAGGAAATGAATTGGAATGATGTGTTGGTTGCCAAATATCAGGAGCTCTGGGGTGGGACAATTTATTTTAATAATGGTGGTGGTAAGAGGTGGTGTGGGGTGGCTATTTTGTGCAGAAGGGGTACAAGTGAGCATGCGTGGGAGGTGTTTAATGATGGGAGTGGGAAGGGAATAGCCCTGGAGTTGCTTCATGGAGGGCAGACATTTGTTTTATTAAACATTCATGCTCCAAATGACCACGAGGAGAAAGCATTTTATTGGATGGGGGATTTTAATGTGATGTTGTTACGACTGGACGTGGACGAGAGCATGGTTTTCAGAACTGATAGGGGACGGGACGAACAGGGGTCGTTGATGAGGGATTGCTGTTTGATTGATGTGTGGAGGGACCGGCATGAGGAGGAAAGGGTGTATTCATGACGGCAATGTGTGCAGGGAATATTAAAACAAAGCAGAATTGATTTGGTTTTGTGTCTGGGGGGAATTGCACGGAGGGTGAGGGATGTCTTTTATTGGGAGGCGGGTTTTAGTAGTCATGATTTTCTTTTTGTCGATATGGACCTGGGTGAGGTTGAAAGAGGTCCAGGGTTGTGGGTATTGAATGGGAGTTTGTTAGGGGACCCGGGGTATTCCAAACAGCTGGTTGGGCTGCTGAAATGGAGTGTGAAGGATGGGCTGTTTCAGGAGGATGTGTTGTTGTGGTGGGATAATTTTAAGTTCAATATATGACAGTTGTCAATGGTAAACGGGTGGTGGGTGCAGAAGCATACGAGGCAATGGGAGCTTTGGGTGCAGGGGGAGATGAGGCCAGAGTTGAGAATGTTAAATAAGGGTGGGGTTGGCAGGGATGTGGTTAGGCAAACTGCGTTGGAGGATGCCAGATAGAGGAGGACAGGTGCAGAGGTCATATGATTAGGAGTAGGGCTAAGTATGCGGTGGAGGGGGAGAGATGTACTACATTTTTATTTGGGTTGGAAAAGACAAGGCAAAAGGCAGGGGTGATAAAAGAGGTACTGGGTGGCAATGGGGTTTTTGTGAGTGGAACAGAGGGTGTGCTACGGGAAGTGAAGGGGTTTTATGAGGATTTGTACAGCAGTAAGGGTGTGCATGAGGGGGAGATGGCCTTTATGTTGGGTTTCATTGAGTCAAAGATTTCAGGCAGTGGCAGGGAGATGTGTAATGGGGAAATTTCTATGGAGGAAATATGATGGGCTATTGGTCAGTTAGCTGTAGGGAAGAGCCCTGGGTTGGATGGGTTGATGGCAGAGTTTTATAAGCAATTTAGTAAGCAAGTGGTGCCTATTTGAAAGTTACTGTACAATGATGTATTTAACAGAAATTAGATGAGTGAGACCATGAAAGTGGGGGTGCTTAAACTCTTATATAAGCAGTCTGGGGACAGGAAGGACCTGAGGAACTACACTCCACTGACAAAAAGAATTTTAGCCAGGGTCCTTGCCAATAGGCTTAAGAATGTGCTACCTGATGTTATCACCACCACTCAGGTTTATTCAGGGACATTACTGATGTAGTACTGGGTATTCAGGATACCCTGTATTATATGGGTGATAATGGCAGACAGGGTTATTTGGTAAGTGAATGCTTTTGATAGAACGCTTTTGATAGTATCGAGCATGTTTATATCCACAGGGTACTGAGTGTTTTTGGTTTGGGGAAAAGATTCAGGCAGTGGTTTACGATATTGTACTCCAGCTTATTAACTGAATTTGTCTCACCAACGCGGTCAATTAGGCAGGGCTGTCCCTTGTCAGCACTATTCAATTTTTTCAATTCAATTTTATTTATATAGCGCTTTTTACAACCAGGTTGTCACAAAGCAGCTTTAGAAAGTCCAGGTCCGAGCCCCTAGTGAGTAAGCCAAAGGCGACAGAGGCGAGGAAAAACTCCCTCAGCTGGAGGAAGA
>JBBJLS010090240.1:0-22346 GCA_037577275.1 Bryconaethiops microstoma
TAACAGAAAGCAAAGTACCTCATTTGTAAAGACTGCACAGGACCAACACACACACACACACACACACACACACACACGCGTGTTCTCACCCTGTCTCGCGCTGCTTGGATAGAGTCCGCGGCGCCCCCTGCTGCCCGGCTGTGAGACACACAGAGACGGACTCATTAAATACATCACGAAGAAATAAAACTATTGATAGCTACTGGATTAATTTCCTCTGATCTCTCTGACTTCTAGTCTCCAAATAACAACAAAAACAATTACAACATTAAAAAATAAACAATAACACCATCAACAACAACAAGCCTAAACAGTGCGAAATTGTGTAAAATTGTAAAGTTTGTGCAGTATTTTTACATTCAGGTGATTTCTGTTCTCTACACTCCTGTTGTTTATTTATTCCTTTGTTTTTTATGTATTGTTTTTATTTTTATAGTTCAATCTTATGCATGTATAATATCTGTATTATTATTATTATCATTAATATTATTATTTTCAGTAAGTTATGTTTCCTGTACACACTTCCTCGCGCGGTAAGGGGTGTGTGTTTCCATTAAAGGTGGTGTGTTCCAGTAAGTCTGTGTGTGTTGGCGGGGGGGGGTATAGGGGGTCGCGCGGTGACTCATTTAATTGCGTTCTGCAGAACCGCCCCCCCCTCTCTATCTGCCTCTATCTTTTCTCTCGCTCTCTCTCTCTCTCTCTCTCTCTCTCTCTCTCTCTCTTCTCCGGCCCCACGCGCCCAGGACCGCGGCCGTCACGTTAGCGGCTCGTGTGTTGTTTTGGTTCTGAGATGAAACGGACCCGCCGATCTCGGTGCTTTAGTATCAGACACACCGACACATCTGCAGCAGATTTACAAACAACACCAGAACTTTCAGAATGGTTATTAAGAAGCTGCCTTTCAAATAAGTTATTTTGAAAAGTTGTGATTGTGAAGGTATGCATTTACATTTAGCTATATAAAAACACAAAATTGAAATGCATTTAACATGCAAATGAATTGCATTGAAAAAATCTTTTATTTTTTTAAATATTGCAACATGCTACCAGTTTGTTTCTCTCAAGTAGATCTTTACCAGTTTAACATCTCACTCTTTGAATTCCATTCTGTTACTGTAACATATCCGACTAGGCTCCATTATCATTGTTTTTTACTGCCCCTCCCGGGAAAAGAAGAGAGCTGCACGTGCCCCCCCCCCTCACATTTTCCTTCCCGGAATACAGCCGAGACGCAGAGGGCATCTTCAGGTGACAAGTTGTAGACCTGCGGGCTTGCAATGCTCTTACCATCCTTTGGCCTGCCCCTCGGCAAATTTCCTCCTACTCACAAAGCAGGCAATTCTCTTGACTGGCAAATTTGCCACTGATCTAACTTCTGCAAAGTCTTACTTGTACAGAACAAGGTTTGAAGAATCAGTATCCAACACTCGCAATCCCTTTGCCACCATTTCGTCTTTTCTTAAATCTTCATCTCTCCCTGTTTTTGCAGCTCTCTTACCAGAAGACTTCGGCAAGTTCTTTGCTGACAAGATTGATTATATTACAAGATCCTTACCTCAGATCAATTAGCTACCGGTCAGCCAGAGACCAGCCCATGCCCATGGCTACACACTGTTCTCTCTCTCAAGGAAGTGTCGCTGCTCCTGGTGTCCAGCAATCCCACCATGTCACCACTCGATCCCATTCCATCAAGTGCTGCATATGATATCTTTGGGTCTAACCTCACACATCAGTTATGTTATCAACGCCTCCTTAATGCAAGGGTGGAATTGTGGGGTGACCTTATTGGCCACCCCAAGCAGTGCATCACAGTTGTCGTTTTTTTTTTATTATCCCATGCAGAATCTTTCCCGCACTGAAATGTTTCTACCCGGGCACTTTTGCTGCGCGCACACATTCTGTCTTCAGATGAACTGCAGTTTGTAGCAGCGGTTCATACGCTAATCTATAATATCAGCGGAGAGATTGCATTTGTACGCGTTTTATGTTAGTTGTCCCACCCGTGAGTATGTATGTACGTATTTAATGGTTTAGGACCCATAGCAAGCTAACTTGCAGGCAAGAATAGCTAAAGTTAGATACACTGCCCATAATTCTTCTGATCACCATAAGCCAAGCTGAACAAAGTAGCTCAGCAAAGTAGTAATATCTGTTACAATTGTCTTTAAAATGTGCTACATTTATGTAACGTAGACTTCTTTATCACTTTATCACCCCAAATAAAATTTCCTGGCTCCGGCACTGCCTTCTGAAGAAACCTATGCTGATCTGCTCAGATATCAAGAACTACAGACCGGTATCTCTTCTTCCTTTCCAAAGTGCAATTCAACATCTTTCTTTCTCAAATGGGCTTCAGAACCCTCACTTGTCCAGGTTCAAGTCTGCGCATTTTACTGAAACTACACTACAATCCGTCTCCAGAAGAACTTCATGCAGCTAGATCAGCCAATCTGTATTAAGCCCTGAATCGTCTTGACCTTTCTGCAGCCTTCAATACGGTCAACCAGTAAATCCTCCCCATCCTACTCTCTCCAACCTTGGGACATCGGGTGCAGCCTGGCAATGGCTACCTCAATGACTGGAAGTACCAGGTGGCATGGCATGAATCCTAAGCTGTGTTCGAAAAGTGCACTCGTTCACTATGTACGGCACTATGTAGTGAATCAGCCATTTTGTAGTGGTGTCCAAAATTCCAACCATCAATTTCATCCACTAGTTAGTGCACTACAAAATCTCTGTGCGACATGCCAAAATCTAGTGTCCAGACACTGTACACTACATGAATACACATATACCATCATGCACTTCGGGTTTCTTTTACTGTGCCCTACATAGTGAACAAGTGCACTTTTTGGACACACTCTACATTACTGTTATCCCACGAAAGAAGAGGAGCGAGGCAGAGGGAGGAGAGACAGGGGGAAAGTGGGGCTTCAAATGGAGGAGATTCAGCTACACTTGCACTTTCTTTCTCTCTCTCTCTCCACGGAGGACACTAGTGCCCCCCGGATCTATCTGTCACCGTGCCCACCAGACACAGCCTCATGTGCGGGCTTTGTCTGAACTAGAGAGACAAAGCGTGTGTTTATGCGACAAAGATAAATAGCCAAAATCCAGCGCACTATTTAAGCTACAGTTAGTAAAAACGTAACATCCAGAGTGTTCGAAATTAACTAAACGTCACCTCCCCTTGTTCACTAGTTAGCCCCCTATATAGCAAACACTATGTAGTGAACGAGTGAACGAGTGCACTTGTCGGACACAGCTCTAGTCTGCCCCACGAAGATTGCCCACTGGTGTCCCACAGGGCTCGGTCCTCACACCGCTTCTCTTTTCTTTATACACTGGTTCTCTTGGGGATGTAATAGCCTCACATGGTTTTTCCTACCACTTTTATACAGATGCCAGTCAACTTATTTTCTCTTTCCCCTCTAGTCATGATAAGGTATTTGCCTGCATCTCAGACTGCCTTGCTGGCATCTCCTCATGGATGGCGGCCCAATACCTCAAACTCAATCCCAGCAAAAATGAGCCTCTGCTCACCATAGGGAGTCCATCACCAAGCCACGACCTCACCATTTCTATTGAGAACTTGATTATCGTCCTCTCAAAGAAGGCAAGAAATCTTGGTGTTATGTTAGATGATCTGTCATTCTCATCACATGTTGACCGCCTCTCCAGGACACGCAGATACCTTCTCTACAACATCAGAAGAATCCGACCCTTTCTCACCACTGAAGCTACGCAGTTACTCGTCCAGTCTCTGGTCATCACTAAACTGGACTACTGCAATTCTCAATTTTCTGCACCTCCTTACTCGTCACCACTAATCAAGCAGCGTTTCACTTCTTGTTCTCTCAAAGCATCAAGCACTGCATGTCTTGAACCTCCATTGCTCAAAAGAAGAGGAAGTCATGCGTCAAGACTGTTCTCAGTCTTGGCCCCAGTCTTCAAGTGTCATCTGAAGACCCCTTCTCATCAAGGAGCACCTAGGGGGCTAACTAGTCCTCACACTTGAATATTTTTCCTATATATGAAAAAAAAACCAAGGCCACTTACTCACTTAACTCTTGACCATGTTTTTTGCTAACTATGTATTAACTTATGAATTTTTCTTTTTGACAGGGTTTGTTAAGGTGTACAACTTAACTGGTAGTAATTTGGTTAAAAAGCAGATGTTGATTTGAGTCTAGCTTCACAGGTATAAAGAACAGATGTGGACAACTTAAGCACTGGTGCATACAGTCATACAGTCATACACAATGATTACAAAAACATATCTTTGGTTTACTGAATTTTTAAATAAATGAAAATGAATTGCCCTGAAAAAATAAAGCCGATTCAAAATGTTAAAATATTGATAAAAAATATATAAAATATTTATAATTTAAAAATATCTCTCATTAAATGTTCTCATTGATGTTTTGGCTGTTTGTCGCCCCTCGGTGAATGAGTGGAAGAACTGCTGTTTGACTCCGGATCAGCAGAGGGAGCTCTGACGCCCCTCCGCCGGACCCTCGTAGGACGGCGAAATTCGAGTGTTTCTAAACCTCTTAGATAGTTGCGTCTCTTAAGACAGTGATAGCAATTGAGGAAAGACCGAGGTTATTTGTTGAGAGAGCTCTCGGTTTGTCTGTGCTGTTGTCATGCAGGCGGCGGGCGCGGTGTTCCCGGTGCAGCTCTTTGTGTACGACCTGTCCAGAGGCATGGCGCGCCAGCTCAGCCCCATCATGTTGGGTGAGGAGCTCCCTCCTTTATGTCGCTTTTAGCGGAAAAACAGTCATGAAGAATGATAGATAGACACTGTGCAGTAAAGTCACTGTATATTTTACTGTATCTTTCTAGTTTTTAGTACCTTTTTTTACGCTACATTCTTTCTTCATTCTTCTACTTTTGGCTATGTACCCGATGAGGGGTCACCACAGCTGATCAACCGTCTCCATTTCTTTCTGTCCTCTGCATCTTCCTTTCTCACACCAACCGCCTGCATGTCCTCCTTCACCTCATCCGTAAACATTCTATTAGACCTCCCTTCTCTCCTCTTCCCTGCAGCTCCATCCCCAGCATCCTTCTCCCAACACACTCAGAGTCTCTCTTCAGCATCCTTCTCCCAACACACTCGGAGTCTCTCCTCAGCATCCTTCTCCCAACACACTCAGAGTCTCTTCTCAGCATCCTTCTCCCAAGAAACTCAGAGTCTCTCCTCAGCACATGTCCAAACCAATGCAATCTCGCCTCTCTGACTTTTCCGCCAATAGGTCCGACTCGAGCTGTCCCTCTAATAAACTCGTTCCTGACCCTGTCCATCCTCGTCACTCCCAGTGCAAATCATCTTAACGTCTTCAGCGGTATTCTAGAACTTTTGCACAGTACTGTGAATCCATCAGGGCAGCATTTATGCACCATGACATGTTTATGACCTGGTAATCTCTATTACATTGTAATTACATTATTACATGGAGTACAAGTGCATGTATTGCATTTCACTGTAGATGTCATTGGTATTTTACAGCATTTTATTCTTTTTTATGTCATAATATTCTGCACTCTACTGGGACATGTGTCCTTACAACCATGATCACAGCATTTTTACCAATTCCTTATTCTATTTATTTTCCAGTGTAAGATTATTTTGAGTTTTGAATGTCCCTTATTGTACATATGGCAATAATTTACCCCGAGTTGGAGCAGCAGCACCGTTATCACAGGTAGGAGACAGTTTTGATTGTTGCTGTGAAATAAAACCCTCTGGGAAGACGAGAGTAGGTTCCAAATTAGAGCAGAGGAGAAAAGAGCCAGTACTGGGTACCTTTTTTTTTTTTTTTATTATCGTGCCTGATACTGTGGGATATTTATTGTCCTCAACCTCCTCCAACAGTATGCTTGGGCTTGTAGTTTAAGCCTGTTTAAGTTTGTACCTGTTTTTGTGCCTGTAATTTTGGCCTGTAATGTGGGTCTGTAGTTTGTGCCTGTAGTTTAGACTCATAGTTCAGGCCTGTACTGCACACTTACTGTTTATTTAGTCAGTTTAAGGTACTTAGTAAAAGTAAAACATAAGGTTTGCAAAAGATTGCAAAAGTTATGGCACATCCTATGTTTTTTATTATTATTATTATTATTATTATTTATTAATTAAAAAAAAAATATATATATATATTTAAGATGTGCACCAAAATGAATGATCATATTTAAGCGTACAGCGTTTTCCATGTGACCAGATAGATAGACAAATGCATACATACATTAATATATACATACATACATACAGACAGACAGAGATATATACACATCGACAGATCAGCAGACAGATAAACGGACAGTTGGATACATAAATAGTAAACAGACAGGCAGAAAGACTGACAGATAGATTGATAAACAGACAAACAGAAAAATGGACAGGCAGACAAATAGATAGTTTTGTAAGTGTGGGTAAACAAGTTTATTTTCCCTTTGGTTTTTTTATGGCACTGGTGCCATGGCAACCTCTGGTGAAAACGTGTGGCAGCTTTAGCGTCATGTGCTTAAAGAGTTGAACAAACAGAAAAGTCCTTGATTATCAGAGAGAAAGAGAGAGGGAGAATTCTGCTGGACTTCACATCTCACATCATCCCATGAAAACCCAGCTGAGATCCTGAATATGAGCCTCCATGTCCTGCTGAGGGACACACGGGTCCCACGGAGGAGATAAAACTCCCAGCACTAGGGGAAATAAAGACAAATATTAAACAAACACGGTCTCTGGTTAAAATCTCTCTATTGAAGGTGTAGTGGATAGATGCATCTGTAATGGTGAACACTGAGCTGTGATTTGAGCTGGGACCTCAGAATCAGAATCAGAAATATTTATTGTTCCTGGAGGAAACTTTATGTTTTGACTGCACAGACACACCGATACACAGAATATAAAGTCTTAAAAAATCCAATTAAACTGCAGAAAACACTCAATATGAAGTACACTCTGCTATATACACAAATGCAGGGGTATAAACACTGAGCTGTATTGGGTCCTAATTCCTATTCTCTTTTACAGGAAAGCAGCTGGATGGAATTTGGTGAGTGTCTGTTTGTCCCTCAGCTAAAATCCTCCATATTTTGTTTATTTGATTGTGTAATGGAGTAGGAACAAGTAGGAACAGTTAGAACTGCTGATTTTTTAATCTCACCGTTGTCCCTGCAGGCACACCTCCATAGTGGTGTACGGAGAGGAGTTCTTCTTTGGAGGCGTGGGCATCTCCAGCTGCCCCCCGGTGAGTCTCTACTCGTTCAGGCTCCTGCAGCACCACAGTTTCAGCATCTGCTGATATGGAGGAGCTTATTCACCCTTACTTATGCCATTGCAGAGCTTGTTATTATATCTTTGTATACATGCTACATCTCCACTAGACAAAAATGTTCAATTCCACTGGTTTTTCAGTGGTCATGGTGGTTCGGCCACGGAAACTTCACACATCTCTGAGTGTTTATGTGGATGTTGATGATGGTAAAATAATGGCAAGTCTGAACTAAATCCGTTTTCTTTGGGGACTGCATGTATGTCTCCTCCATGAATAGGTTTAGTGTTAGGACCAAAATCTTCTCAGAACTCTGGCAGAATCTCAGGCATCAGGCCATAACCATTCTATGGAATAACTTTCTGTGAGAGACAGACGTCTGGTTCCATTCAGTACTACTGGGAATAGTTTTTCTATGTTTCACACCAAACCCACTGAAAGACCATTTCATTATAAATGAACTAATAAAAACTAATTGTAATTCCTGTTTAAAAGGAAAGTGTATTTGTGTGTTTGCAGGGGGGTACAATGCTTGGCCCACCAGATACAGTGGTGGATTTGGGGAACACTGAGGTGACTGAGGAGATATTTATGGACTACCTGTCGTCACTCGGGGAGACCACATACAGGTGTGTGTGTGTGTGTGTGTGTGTGTGTGTGTGTGTGTGTGAACCAGTAATTAAAGTACAGCTGTTGAAGGAATACACAGATGTTAGTGTTATAAAAGGAGGTCAGAGAGAGAGAGAAAGACAGCACAAGGGAGTGAGAGAGAGAGAGTAAGAAACAGAGAGAGATACAGAGAGAGTAAGAAACAGATGGGACCATGCAATCCATCCTGAAAGAGGACAGTTTTACCCCTAATGGCTATTTTTTCTTCGAACACTTTATTTGTGGCATTTTTTCCATCATGTTTGGTACGTAGTGTGGTTTAGTAACATTAGATGCACGGAAATAGTCTAATTGTTGACTTTCATTCTTTCTCCGTCTCTCTTTGTATCTCTCTTCTTAATTCCTCTCTGTCTCGCTCTGTATCTCTCTCTGTCCCTGTCTCTGTCTCTTTCTCTCTCTGTATCTCTTTCTCTCTCTCTTTCTCTTTCTTACATATATCTTTCTCTCTGTATCTCTCCTCTCCATCCCTCTCTCTCTATGTATCTCTCTCTCAGTATCTCATCTCTATCCCTCTCTCTGTCTCTATCTGTCTCTCTTTCTCTGTCTCTCTGTTTCTCTTGCTTACATATATCTTTCTTTCTGTATCTCTCTCTCTCCCTCTCCCTGTCTCTTTCTGTATCTCTCTCTCTCTCTCTCTCTCTCTTTCTCTTTCTTACATATATTTCTCTGATCATAGTTTGGTTTTCTGTTCTTTAGTTTTAAAGTCTATTGGCATTTTAACACCACTTTGTTGGAGAAAGCTTATTTTAGAGATGTGTTTAAAGTTTTCTGGAACGATTTTAGAAAAACTAAATTATGTTATGAGTCTGTGCAACAATGAGTCTGTGGGAGTGTGCTAAAGTGTGTATAAAACTGCTGTGTCAAGGTTATACGGCCAATGTCACAAGGGAGATAACTCTGTCAATGAGAAACTTAGAGGAGGAAATAATTGGACTTCAAGTTTTGGCAGCTCAAACTGAAAGTCGGGCATCAGTTGAGAGTCTTAGAGAAAAGAAGAAAACTTTGGATGACCTATTAGGTTTCAGGACACAGGGAGCTCTGGTTTGGTCCCGCTTTCAAAATGTGGAGTTAATGGATGTACTGTCAAATTTAAAAAAAATGGTCAGAGGAAGTTTATTCAAGTGCTGAGATCTGAAGATGGGACCATTTTATCAGATGCTGCAGCAATACGTACAAGAGCGGTCGGCTTCTATAAGTAGCTGTATAGTTGTGGGATTTCACATGCACAGGGGACTGACAGGGCCTTTCTTGGCCATTTATCTCAAATATCTGAAGAGGAGAATGCAGCCCTTGGAAGGGTGTTGACCCTAGAGAAGCTGGAGAGAGCTCTTCAGAGTGTGGAGAGTGGAAAGGCATCTGGAGTGGATGGCCTACCGGTGGACATTTATAAGTCCTTTTGGCCTTGCCAGGGGACAACTGCCATTGAGCTGCCGAAGAGCAGTGATCACTTTATTGCCAAAGAAGGGAGACCTGATGGATATAAGGTCATGGAGGCCAGTGTCAGTCCCCTGTTCTGAATATAAATTGCTCTCTAAGGTTTTGGCTAACAGATTGAGTGAGGTTTTGGAGCAGGTAATCCATTCTGACCAGACATACTGTGTGCCGGGCAGGCTGATTTTAATAATGTCTTTAATCAGAGAGCTTTTTGATATTGGTAAACTTTTTAATCTTGATTTTGGCATGGTCTCTATTGATCAAGAAAAAGCTTTTGATCGAGTTGAACATGTCTACTTGTGGAATACTTTGTCAGCCTTTGGTTTCAACCCAAATTTTATTCGCATGATTAAAGTGTTATATTGTGACATTGAAAGTATCCCCAAAGTTAATGGTGACTTGTGTGCTCCTTTTGCAGTCTGTATGTCACGATTCCCTCTCTCTCCGCAATGATGTCAGGTGCGTGTGTAGACGTCCATGATTTAAGTTCTTTTATTGAATTGAAAAAACTAAACCAATAACAGGTTTGAGGACCTGAAACAAGATACAAGCTTTAGAGGAAACAGGAGGATAACGCTCTCCGAAGAGCCAGGACAATGGTGGACAGATAACCAAGGTCCACCTAAGCTGAACTTAAATATTATACACAATAATCCGTGAACCAATCACCAAACCCCAAAACCCCATCAACCAATAAACAAACACATACTCTTACTCCTGAGTACACCGGCAGCTGAAACTAATAACTCCGACTAACTCGAACCCGGTGTACTCAGGATATCAAAATAAAAGACACAAAAACCAAAAACACAAAAACCCCAAACTAAACTAAGAGCGAACCCTGGTGGCCTCTGTCAGGACCTGAAACTCTAGTGGGATCCGACAAGGATATCCCTTGTCAGGTATGTTGTACAGTTTGGCTATAAAGCCTCTATTGGTACGGTTGAGGAGGGAGCCAATTGGGGTGACAATCCCCAACTGTGATAAAGTCTTTAAGTTGTCGGCTTATGCTGATGATGTAGCCACACTCGTTGATGGTCAGCAAGACAATGTTGAACATTTTTAAAGAGGTTTCCTTTGCAAAAGTGAACTGGTCAAAGAGCACTGCTGTACTGGTTGGGGGATGGTTGAATGATGAAGCATGTCTCCCAGATGGACTATCTTGGAATAGAAGTGGGTTTAAATACCTGGGTGTTTTTCTGGGAGATGATATGTTCGTTCAAAAGAATTTTGAAGGGGTGGTTGAAAAAGTGAAGGATTGTTTTGAGAAATGGACATTTTTACGCAGTATAACTTCCTATAAGGGGCGAGTTCTCATTATAAACAACTTGGTAGCTTCCTCTCTCTGGCATCGGCTAGCCTCTGTGGATCCTCCGTCAAACCTGCTGACGAAGATTCAGTTGATCCTGGTTGACTTCTTCTGGGATAAGTTACACTGGTTACCACATAGTCTTTCATATCTACGTAAGGAGGGTGGACATGGACTAGTACCTCTACAAAGCAGAACGGCTGCCTTTCGTCTGCAGTTTGTGCAACACCTTGTCACCGGACCTGTGGACTGTGGAGGTTGGAAATCTGCAGCTTGCTGTTATTTTACAGAGTTTTGAAGGGCTGGTGTTGGACAGATCTTTGTTCTGGTTTAATCCAAAGAAAATGAATCTTAAAGTTTTTCCGGTATTTTATAAGAATCTTTTTAAAGTCTGGTCCCTCTTTATAACATGACATACTAGAGGAGGGTCTCTCTTTTGGTTATTACAGGAGCCGCTAGTGTATGGCTCTGATCTAGATTTGAGTTGGGAAATGTCCCTTGTGCCTGTGTCAAAATTTCTTAGCTCTGGTTGTACAACCCTTTGGGAAGTTTTAAAGTTTGTTGGTCCACATTTTAATGACAGCCGCAGCCAATCACTTGGATATTAGGTCGGTTAGAACGGTTGCTCAGCTCCTTGAGAAATGTCTATGCTGACGGTGGAGGATTTGCGAATATTAGGGGACTATTTTAGGGGGAAGGATAGTCCAAATTCTCGAGACCCTTTTCCTGATTTGACTATGGCTACAGATTTAACAGGGTATACAGGAAGTTACTTGCAGTGTACAAAGTTATGTTTTTTGGGTCCAAAAACTACAAGTGGTAAAGATTTGTATAAAATGTGTGTTGTGTCATTGAACAAAGAATTCTAGGCCTCAATGGCGAGCGCTGTACAAGTCACCATTAACTAAGAAAGCTGGTGATCTGCAGTGGTGAATTCTGCATGGTGCCATTGCAGTAAATGCTTTTGTCTCTGTGCTGAATCCTATTGCAGCTCGAGGGTGTCCTTTTTGTTCTCTGAGGGAAACTGTGTTCCATGCTTTTATGTACTGTCAGAGGTTGCACCCTCTTTTTACTTTCCTTAAGACACTGTTTTCTGAAAATGAACAGCTGCATTTTGCACATTTTTTGATGAATAGATCTTAATTAGGCTTATTGTTGTGATGGTGATCTGGTTGTATCTGTAAGACTGAAGTAAAGAGTTTTTTTTAATCAAATCTTTCTTACATATATCTTTCTGTATCTCTCTCTCTCTTCCTCTCTCTGTCTCTTTCTCTCTGTGTATCTCTCTCTCTCTCTTTCTCTTTCTTACATACATCTTTCTCTCTGTATCTCTCCTCTCCATCCCTCTCTCTCTCTGTATCTCTCTCTCTCTTTTTCTCTCTGTATCTCTCTCTCGGTATCTCTCATCTCTGTCTCTCTTTCTCTGTCTGTATCTGTCTCTCTCTCTCTCTCTCTGTCTCTCTCTTTCTCGCTTACTCACTCTCTTTCTCTCTGTATTTGTATCTGTCTCTCTCTTTCTCTCTGCAGGGGTGAACGATACAGGTTGTTTGAACATAACTGTAACACCTTCACTAATGAAGTGGCTCAGTTTCTCACAGGCAGGAAGATTCCGTCCTATATCACAGACCTGCCGTCCGAGGTTCTCTCCACGTGAGTGTACTATACACACACACAAAAACACACATATTAGGCAGTGAATTTGACAATTTATTGCTATGATCTCACAAAGTCATTGTTTTAAACGTGCTAGCAACTCACAAACATTGCAAATATTAATAGAAATTATTTTCCCAAACATCCCATTTCTGTGATTTACAGTGTAATGATCCTTAACTCTGTACAGAATTCAACTGAAAATTCAGAAGCTAAACTCTGCTTCTCTGTGATCAGGACTGTGTGGGCGTTTCACATGGTGATAAACATTGGTGTAGCCAATATAAATGACCCCATAGCACCATCAACATAAATGACCCCATAGCACCAGTTTTTGTTTTTAAAGTGTTTTTAAAGCTTTTATTTTTTGCCAGAAATTAAATTTATGTGAGATTATGGAGTCATGTTCAAACAGGAGTTACCATGGTGAACCGTGAGCAATGCATGCGGATATTTGACTAATTATAACAACTTTTCCCAAGAATAGCTTTGTGGCTAAGCAGACATAACAGACAACACAGTCAGTTTTCGACAAAGTTAGACTTGCTGGATTATGTAGGAAAAACCTAATTAATGTACCTGCCTGACAGCTCAGATATCCAAACACAGAGCAGAAAGAGAGAATCAGAGCATTTTATAAATCATTTTAATAATTTGTTTTTAAGCTTAATTGTTTTTAAAACTTCAATGATTGCTTCTTACCTCAGTTTGTTTTGCCTTTAATTAAACCTGCATATTTATTTTTATTTAATGTTGTTTTACTATCTTCATTAAATTTATTTTTAATTTGTTTACCCTTGTTTAGCTGCTTGGTGAATGCGTAAATGAATAACATTTTGAGTACTTCTAAGATTAATAATTATGTTCAACTATTAAGAAAAAAATCATTTGTTAATTTCTTTGCTGTTTTAGCTGATATATCACTATATAAAATGTAATCTCTCTCTCTCTCTCTGACTCTCTGACTCTCTCTCTCTGTCTTTCTCCCCACCTCCCTCCCTCTAGCCCTTTTGGTCAGATTCTGAGGCCCATCCTGGACTCCATCCATATTGCGCCGCCTGGTGGAAACGTCATCAACAGCCAGAATAATCACAGCTAGACCCTTTCAGTCAGCTGTCAGAATACAGCACACACACACATGCAGCACACAGGTTGTCTGTGCAACAGCAAAATCATTAATTTTTCCATGCCACACCAGCCTGTGGTTCAACTTAACCAGCCATCTCAGAGTGAGCACACTGTACTGGGATCAGTTCTTGCCCTTTAAGTTTTTTCTCATGCTGTAGTGAAAGGCCAGGCTGATCTCGAGACACGTCTATTCTTAAAGCCACAATCAGGGATTTCCTAACAAATCCTCACTGCTCGGTCTTCAGTGCCACATTACTGTCCTCAAATACATATAAAACAGAACTCTGAATGTAGAGCCAGACTCAGTACATACAGAACTACATTTCATATGTTAATTTAGAGACTTACAGTTGTTTATAATGAATTTTTTGTAAGTATTCACATTAGAAATGAGTTGGACCAGCCCAAATAATGTATTTCATACACTACGGTAAGAAACTACTGTGCCTGAGGGTGTTTTCACACTCTGTCCACTTCATCTTTTAAAGCGAACTCAGATAGATTAGTCAGCATTTTTTGCATATATGTGAACACTGCAAACAAACTCAGACCCCTTTGAAATTGTCACACGCACCAGCCACGTGACGTCCCAGGGGCGTGGGAAATGACTCACGGCAGGGTATAAAAATCGGAAGCTGGCACTAAGCCAGCACTCAGTCATTGGGTCCACCGCCACCCAGCACTCCGCCGGGGCGCTTATATGTCCCCACTGCCCTGCGCTCCGAGGCTCTTCAGTGGGCTCACTCCTCCGCGCTTGCGGGACATCCTGGTGTGTCCCGGACCCAGGATCTCCTGCAGCGAGCCTTTTGGTGGCCCTCCCTGGCCACGGACACCAAGAGCTTCGTCCAAGCGTGCGTGGTGTGTGCCCGGTCAAAAACCACCAACCAACCGGCCGCCGGCACTCTCCAGCCTCTCCCCGTGCCGCGCCGCCCCTGGTCACACATCACCCTCGACTTCGTCACCGGCCTGCCCACCTCCGACGGGAAGAATGACATCCTCACCATCGTGGACCGTTTTTCCAAGGCTGTGCACCTGGTGGCGCTTACCGGACTCCCCACGGCCAAAATGACCGCAGAACTGGTCCTCGAGCACGTCGTCCGTCTGCATGGGTTCCCCAAGGACGTCGTCTCGGACAGAGGGCCCCAGTTCACCTCCAAGTTCTGGGGGGCCTTCTGCCATCTGATCAGTGCCACCGCCAGCCTCTCATCCGGATACCACCCCCAAACTAATGGTCAGATGGAGTGGGCCAACCAACAGCTAGAGCGCTTCCTCCACTGCTTCGTAGCTGATCGGCAGCACTCCTGGGCATGCTACCTTGTCTGGGCTGAGCTTTCGCACAACCTGCACGCCTCCTCAGCCACGGGTCTCAGCCCCCTCGAGGTATGCTACGGTTACCAACCCCGGTCTTTGAACACCAGGAACCGGAGGTAGAGGTGCCATCTGCCCACCAGTTGGTCCGCCGGTGCCGGCGAATTTGGCGCCAAGCGCACCAATCCATCCTCAAAGCCAACACCCGGTACGCAGAACAAGACCATCGCCGGCACCCTCCGGGACGACTGCTCCACGTAGGTGACACGTCTACCTCTCCTCAAGAAACCTCCGCCTCTGCACTGACTCCCCCAAGCTCAACTCATGCTTCATCGGACCCTTCCACATCATGCACCGACTCAACCCTGTCACCTTTCGGCTCCAGCTGCCTGCCTCCCTTAAAATTCACCCTGTTTTCCACATGTCCCGTTTAAAACCTGTTTTTTCCCCCCCTCTGTCTCCCCAGGCTCCGGCTCCCCCTCTGCCATGGATAATTGATGGTGGTCCTGTCTACACCATTCGGCAGATCCTCGACTCGCGCCGCCGCGGCCGTGGCACCCAGTATCTGGTCAAGTGGGAGGGCTACGGTCCAAAGGAGTGGTCGTGGGTTCCCGGGCGGCACATCGTGGACCCTGCCCTCATCCAGGACTACCGTCGTCGGGTATCCCATCCGCCGGGTCCGGCAGGTGCCGGCCCTGGTGGGGGGGGGGGGGGGGGGGTAATGTCCCACGCACCAGCCCCGTGATGCCCCAGTGGCGTGGAAAATGACTCATGGCAGGGTATAAAAACTGGAAGCTGGCACTAAGCCAGCACTCAGTTATTGGGTCCAACCTGACATCTTTCCAAGTTTCAACTCAGCGGTACCGTGAGTACTATCAGCCCCAAACCCTCTCCCCAAACCTTTATACCCTTCTGAATGCATGTGTGAACGCTGATTCCTGGTGGGTATCTTCATTCCGTGTTCTGAGCATTCGCAGATCAAAAAGCATGGGTTTGCCAGCCTCTTCGTATCAATCCGTGACTGGGCTCTTCCCTTACGCAACACTGAGCGACCTGTCAGCCCCATTTGTGTCTGCTCCGTGACAGGTTTATTTAATCTCCCAATCATACCCCCACCTTTATGCCTAAAAAATGCTCAGTCATGTTGTGTAATGGGTGCTGCATAATGCATGGTGAAAGCAAATGTACATAATTGCATGCAGGGAAAAGCAGCACACGATGTCTGCTGTAAGATAGACACTGCGGGTAGCGAACATTTAGTACTGTAAATATTTACAATAAACAGTCTTTCCAGCTGCTTGCATTATGAAGAAGAAAAATGTTGTATAAGGAAAATGTGGAATAGGTAGTATATCAGTTCTGACAAGAAAAGTCCTAGTCTGTCAAATATCTGACCTGCTCATACTGAATCCACACAATATGTTGTTTCTCAATTGTTTTCACAACACTCACCTTTGCAACACTGATATTGCAAGAATCTGTGATATGTAAATAAGATCTGTTATGAGAGTGCATTTACCATGTTCTGTGAGCATGTGGAACATACACAGTTCCAGACTGGTGTTTTGATTAATGTAATCCAGATTATTTTCTTCAAAATAACGCAGGCCTTGAACCAATCTTGAACCATGTTGTGTTACTGATTTCCCTGTGCATTTTCATATTGCAAACTGTGTGGAAATCACAATATGTAGCCTTATAATCATAACACTAGTATTTTGACCATACTGTCCCATCTGCACTTGTGGCTCTGTAGTGGTCGCTCAGTAACCATCCACCCTTCTACCAATTCAGTTCTAAAGCCAATTAATCAAACATAAAGGAATGATATGGTGAAAAATCAAATGTACATAATTTTCCATTTACCCCACAGGTGGTCAATCAGTCAAGACTGATTAGAACTAGAGCAGTGAGGCTAATGTTGCTAACAAACACTAGTAGTCGATAGTCACCAAAATGTTATCACAAATACATCCCCAAAACTTCTGTCAGCTTGCTCAAACCACATCCCCCTATTTTAATGATGAATCTACAGAAATTTGGGTGAGTATTGATCTGCAAAGTTTGTTAACAATTTGGAAAATAAAAGTCTTGGCTAATAAACAACATTTCGACTACATTTGAGGTAAGAGGGAAAATGGCTATTCCTTTGAACTTAACCATGTTATCAGATCAGTTATGTCAGATGTGAATGTCCAGCAGGATTGAAGTGGTTCCGTCCATCACCTCTCATCTCGAGGCTCATTCTGCTACTATAACGAATCTTTTTTCTGCCCCATTTTTACTTTCATTTAGCCAATTCATACAGTTTCTTTCCCATCAAGCTCACTGGAGTTTAATCTCCTCTCCTCTCCTCTCCTCCCTTCAAATCTCCCCACATCTCTCCTTCTTCATTATGCGGCAAACCTTTCAAGCCATTTTTTTAGGAGAAAGGAAAAACACTGATGAAAGCTTTAAGTTTGATTGGCAAAAAAAGAAAGAAAGTGGAAATAGCAGGGCTTTTCATGGCAGCAATATTACATAGATGTAACATGGTCTTTCCAGTGAGAAAGACAGACAGATAGAGAGAAAGAGAGAGAGAGAAAGAGAGAGACAGTACCTATCTGCTTCAGCATGAATGAATGATCCTGACCTCTGACAGAAATGGAAAACAGTGTGTTTGTAGGTGTGTGTATGTTTGTATCCATGTATGTGCATGCATGCAAATGTGTGTGTGTGCATACTCTTGATTAACTATAAGCATTACACAGGGGCTATACAGCAAGGTGAAGGTAGTGAGGAACACAAGCAGAGTTGACTTTGTTATCAATTATAGTGGACCACAAAGTCAACAAACCTATTCACAATGACACTTCCTTACATGCACACTGCCTCCTGAATATTTCATACCCTCCTCACATCAATAATAGACAACAGCATGGCATAAATCTTCAGCTGTCCTAATTTTGCCCACTCTGAACTCTAAATAACTATAAAAAACTCATGTGCACAAAAATGTCTCAAAGTATGCAGACTCCACATGTAATTATTGAACTCAGATACTTTAAGGTGCACACACACAGCTAGAATAATCATTAATTCATTCTTTCATTATCTTCCTATAAGAGTAGGGGATGTAGCTGCAGCAAAGGGTAAGAATATCTATTAATACCCATTAAAAAAAAAAGATGTGTACAAAGTGTGTGTGAGAATCCAGTTTATTGTTGCTGTCAGAGCAAAACTTTTATCTCCCAATCTTTTCAGGAGAGGAAAAAAGGTTCAGGAGGAAAAAAGAGAAAAATAAATAAATAAAAAAAACTTTTCAGTGAATTAATGTAATTGGTCCATTCATCAAGAAATGTTCATACATAATTTAAAGAGCACTAGTCATTTTTAAGAGTAGTTTATCCAGCCTCAGCTTAAGAGCATTCTGAGTGGAGATTCTCCACTGAATGGAAAGTGTGATGCAGGACTTTGTTCCTGCCCATAAACCATGTAACTACCAATATGGAATAGAACTTTTGTAAGCCTAATTCAAAACCTTTCCCCATCATCAATATCTGTAAAAGTAATTATTTTGCCCTTTCACTTTTAAAAACAAATCATTTGACACTGCATTTTGTTGTCCTGGCAGTCTAGGTTAGTCCTGTTTTCATCTGGTTTTCCTCCACAATCAAACATTTTTTCCAGAAATTCAACACAAATTTACATACATGTGTACATGTATGACATGCATATCCTCACCCATGCAAATATAAATCACTCAGGTAAAGCCCTGCAAGCTGTAAATGATGGAAATACCCTCCATCTCTTGTAATGTTTTTGTGCGTGAAACAGCAAATGGGGTGGGGGATTTTGCTCACACACCACCCACTTCAGGTGCACAACGTGCAGGCAGATAGAGACCAAGAGAGGTGAGAGAGAGATGAGGAAGGGGAAGAGAGAGAGAGAGAGAGAGAGAGAGAGAGAGAGAAGATGACTCAGAGGTGTAGGTGTGTTCTGCACAATCAGATCTCTTTTCTCCCTCTCCTTCTTCTTCTTCTACTCACTCTGTCTTTCTCTATCCTTCTGATATGCTGATGGATTAAAGCAGCCTTGCTAGAAAAAAGCAGCACACTGAGCTCTGGAGGGTGGTGGTGGCAGCCTAGTGGGTAGGATACCCTCTGGACCAAGAGGTCCTGGGTTCAAATCCTACCTTCAGCATACCACCACTGGGTTTCTGAGCAAGACTCTTAACCCGAAGTTGCTCCAGGAGACTTCCCCCTGTAGTTATGGAATGGAAGTCACTTTGGATAAAAGCATCTGCTAAATGCTGTAAATGCAAAAGAAGTGCACCTTTCCATTCAGATTGAACATTACTGCTATGAGAAACAAAGCTGTAGGGCTACAGTTGATATCCCATTGTTTCCCAATTTTTGGTTACAGTTGATATCCCATTGTTTCCCAATTTTTGGTTACAGTTGATATCCCATTGTTTCCCAATTTTTCTCTTACCTCAAACGTAGTTGATCACCTAAGACATAGTGCCAAAGTTTTGCATTACAGTTTTGAGGCTAATTTAGCTAACAAAGAATGAGACTAATACCTTGACAAATAGCATCAAAATGTTCACTTACATCTTCATTTGCCTCTAACTACAGTGAGTTAAGTACAATCTTCAGCCAAACTCATTTATATGATTTCTCTTGCTGTGTGACATACTGTAATCTATTGACATAAATATGTTCAGGGCATAACATTAAGTATTGCCCAGTATAGATAAATTACTAGTAATTATTAGTAATTGCCCAGTAAAGATAAAAATCTGGACAGCAGTGGTGAATATTAATTAGTCAATGAATATAAATTAGAATATTAATTAGTCAAAATGTTTTGACATTTTCAGGGGTAACTGGTATAGTGAACAACATGATTCCTTTTTACCTTATTTGTTTTCATATCCAAACATGCCCTTAACCAGTGAAATTTTGTTTTAAGTTATACATTAAGATGTGAGAGAAAAAAATTATTTCCAAGTTAGTGTGTTTACTTAGATTAGTTTTGTCCCATTCAAACAGAGACTTTTTTACACAGTTTGTGAGTCTTACCTCCTTCGGTTTTGTCAAGGTAAGACTTACAAACTGCGAAAAGGAATTCTGATGAGGCTGGTTGCTAAAATGTTAATGTTGAATGTTGTGACTGGTGTAACATAGTGCAGCCCTCCATGCAGCTGACTTGGGTCTGGGCAAGCACACCACGCTAGAAATAAGTGTCCTTAGGCAAAACTCCAAATGCCCCACTTGCCTACATCTGTAATATAAATGTAAAAAAAAGTACCTCAGCATAGAACTGTCTGACAAAAACATAATATAAATGTGACATTTTAAAGCCTGATTTTAAAGCTTGAGTGTTTTATGTACTTGTGCCCATTTTTTACAGATTTACTGTATTTCATCACATAAAAACTTTAACTTGCAGAACAACTTGGCATGGCTTGTGGAAGGCAGCATAGATAAACTTACTTAGCTACATTAGATTTGTGGGTCTCAACAAAACTAAAGAAGCAAACATTGTTGCTATTTAGGTTAAAGTGAAAAAACTATCAAATTTTTGTCTAAACCATCACTTCAAGAGAAGGAGTTGTTGGTGCAGAGATGAAATCACTCACAGGTATATCCTGACATCCTCCTCAAACTGAAAGTGGATATTATTTATGCCACTTTACAGTGATAGCCAGCTACAAACTAAGAAACTTAGAATAGACAGTTCATGACATTTCATCTACAGAGTTCCGCAGAAAAGTATGTCGTTTTCACCCCATCTCCCATTCTAATATGATGTGTGCACAGCAGAGAGATACACAGGAAATGAATATGCCTGAGAATCACTCTAAATCCAATGATGAGACTGCAAAGTAACAGCCACCTTCAAACTGTTTGTCAAGCCTCTTCTAAAGCTCATTCTCTTGACTGCATTTGTTTTGATCTTTTGCCTTATTTTTTTTAAACTTTGAAGTGCTTTGGAGTTTATTTTTGCATTTCAGGTCAGGGTTGGGCACACTTTCAGTCAGCATACTTCCTTCTGTCTTACTCTTCAGTACTCCCATGTGCTGCATGTGTCAAAGCCAGATTTGGGATAAATACATTAAAGGACTTAGGCAGGACACCAAAACAGTGTGGGTGACTTAGGAAGTAGAGTGGTGTGTTGCATGAGTTCCTTAGAAAGACATCAGAAAAAAAGCAGAAGAAATATACACAAATGTTCTTTACCAGCATGCAACAGTCCACAAATGCACACATACATATGCTGTAGTATGTAGGCCAGAGGCACTCAGTCCTGGTACCCCAGGGCACTGGACATGAGCTTTCCCTGCTCTAATATACTTCAATCAGCACTTGGGTGGATTGGTGTTTGTCCGGTAAAGGATGTGAAATAGCAGGAAATGTAGGGAGTACCCAAGAAAGTAGTTGAGGGACTAAGAACATTAGAGCTAGATATTCTTGCTTATTTTGCTCAGGTAGAGATGGCATGATAACAATTTTATTGTTAGATACCAAAACCTTAAGCATCTGCCTATAGATTTCTATTATTGAGACTAATCAAACACTCGCTATACAACGTGATACTACTCAGTAACAATATTGGCAGTTAGTGATCTCCTGCAAGTGTGTCGATTTGAGCAAACACAAATTCACTGGACAAATCAGCAGTTAATCATGTTAAAAGCACATAGCTAAGCAATGTTTGTTAAAGATTTTGAGCTTACTTCCATGTAGGAGAGCAGAAGTCCCACAAGACTCATCTTAATATCTGGTAAACAGCTCTTTCTAGAGCTGTTAAAGGAGATTTGAGTGCTAATAGCTCCCAAATGTAGAAAATGCTAGAACTGCTTTAGAGTGACCCACACATCAGTTCTTCATGACATGTTCATCATTCACATTGTGAAGTAATCCCTAAGCCAGTTCATTGAGAAAGTAAAGAGTAATAAAATGACTTTTTAAAATGAACAGTTAAAAATAATTGAGTAATTATGACAGTGCTTGCTTTGTTCCCCCCGACATAGCTAAACTAAATATCTAACTAAAAGCTGATTTATCAGGACAGAAATACCAGTGTAGCCGAGTAATTAATCAGTTCTGGTTCATGCTTATGTTAGACGAGGCTGTCATGTGTTAAAAATGTAATTCATGTGTTTTTTGAAACATGTAATTTCTGTATTATTGAAGTTTTGTATTTCAATGTATTTTATTTTATTTTTAACATCATTGGCTGGTGTTCAAAACTTTGGAGGTGCTGTAATTGGTGGAGGAAGAATCACCCAAGGGGAGGTTGTGGTAGAGAGACACAGAAAGAGAGAGGAAAGTCAGTGCCTGATCCGTGCCGGCTGCCTGATTGGTTCCGTGCATGCGCAGCTGACATATTGTTGCCTGATTGGTCGTAAAGATAAGATAAGATAAGCTAAGATAAAACTTTATTAGTCCCACAAGTGGGAAATTCATGTTGCTTTATGGAACTGTCAAGCAAGACTTTTTATTACCTATTTAAATGTTATTTAAACATATATTTTTTAAATAAAGAAAATTAAAAAAATATGTATTTTTTAAAACTATATATGC